>OVAU01003806.1:0-10703 GCA_900406315.1 Biscutella laevigata subsp. laevigata | reverse complement strand
TTAGTTTTAAACTATTAATTACATAATAATATTTTTTAAAAAGAAGGGGATGTCACATGACATTATGAGAGAGCACCCCCTTTTCCTTTTATATATAGGATTCTTGTGATGACCAAGAGATTACTTGTCATAAATTCATGAGTTAATAGAATGACTAAGAGATTACTTATCTCACATGTATAAATTAGTAGTTAATTACATCAACACTTGTCACTTATCTTTAGTTTGATGGAATTGGGTACTCTCCTCACCTATAAATACATGTATTTGCTAAAAAACTTAAAGAGAAAAACACAACACATAAAGAAGAAAGGTTTATTGGAAGAGAAGAGAAACACAAATATCCTAACTAAGGATCAAAGCCATCTTCATCTCTCCATAACCGTTCAAGAAGATTTTCGCAACAAGAACATAGGTGATCCATAAACCTTCTTAAGTATTCTTTTATGTGATTATTATAAGCCTAAAGATCTTAGGGTCCATGTATTTTCAAATCCAAAGCATTGTTATCGCCTTCTTGATGATCCATCGTCCTCCCTTCTCTAAAATTGTGCTAGTGAAGTTTTATGTATGTATGTAATCAATATTTACATACATGAAGATTATTTTAACATGTGGTAGTGGAGCTTATAGTTATAGACGTATAATTAATCCATTAAATATAATAGATTATGTTGAGAATAAAAGAATCTTATTTGTATGCAAGTTATTGTTATTTCCGCAAATTTAAATCAATGCATTTCAAATGAGAGTTTTAGTAATAATATATTTCATATATTATTCTTATAGAAATAACTGATAAATTTGAAGACATACTATGCTCAAATTTAATTAGCATATAAGATTGTTTTTGCATAAAAAGCAAAATTATGGTTCAATAATGAACTTTTCTAAATATAATTTGCAAAAGAAAACATTATTGGAATAACGTTTTGATTTATGTTATTATAAGTTACTTACAAGTAGACTTAAACATGACATATGATTAATAATCTTATATGGTATTTGTATATGTGAATATTAAAGATATCCACATATAACTTAGTCTGAATAATTCATTACATTACTCATTAAATGTGTCTAGAGTACTATGAATTATGGTGACTACCCACAAGAGCAAGATAGTATCTAACTATTGTAATTGTGTGTTGTGTTTTGAAGTCTAGTTAAATAATTATTGTATCTCAAAATTTCAGCATATTTTTTCGCTAATTTGTCATCTAAGGTCTCAATTGTTCCAATCCTCAAAAGCACCAACTTCTCAGAATGGAAAGAGAAAGTTAAGTTCACATTAGGAATATTAGGCTTGGATTTAACACTTTGTGAAGAACAGTCAAATCCACTAACCGAAAATAATACTAAGATAGATGCAATTTTCCATCAAGTTTGGGAAAAAGCAAACAAGTTGAGCGTTATGTTTTTAAAAATGATAATAGCTAACAATATCAAAACTTCACTTCCAACAGAAGATAAAATGAAAGCTTATCTAGTACAATTAGAAGAACAGTTTAAGACTGTAGACAAATCTCTTGCAGGAAAACTTATGGCTAATCTTACTACCATGAAGTATGATGGGACAAGGTTCATGATCAATGCATCAAAATGACCAACCTTGCAACAAAACTAAATAATTTAGAAATGAGTGTAGAATATTCATCACTAGTACAAATATTTGTATAGCCAGGAAAAGTTTCGTGGGAATAGGCTGTTTTTTCGTGGGTATGTGTCAGTAGCCAGGAATTTCCCACGAAAGTCAATTTGTGGGTATAACGTCGTGGGAAATGAGGATTCCTGGCTAATTCCTGGCCATTTGCCACGAAAACAGCCACAAACAAATTCGTAGGTTTTCCTGGTTATTTTTGCCAAAAAAACTGTTGGTGGGTTTTTCGTGGGTATGAATTAGGAATTAAAAAAATATATATATTATATATTAATTATATATTTACACATTATTATTATAAATTATTATATTAATTAAATTAATTATATAAATTATTAAATATTTTAATTTTATTGTAATTGTCACAAATATAATAGCGTTTTTTATAGTGCTATTATAAATTAAATAATATGTTTATTTATTAATTATTATTAGTTAAATATTTTGATTTATTAAAATTATATTAATTTATTATTAATTAAAAAAATTGATTTATCAAAAATATATTAATTTTGTAAATTTATAAATTACAATAAATATAAAAAAATAAAACAAATACAAAGAAAATACAAAAATACACAAATACAAAAAAGATAGAAACGTCGTGTGCTCTTCACATCACAACATCGCTGAATCCTCGTCGGAGCTTCGCAGGAGTCTCGCCGGAGCTTCGCAGGAGTCTCGCCGGAGCTTCGTAGTAGTCTCGCCGAAGCCTCGCAGAAGTCTCAGCCTCGCCGGAGGTTCGAAAACCCTCCATCACTCTCTGTGTCGCCAACTCTCTTCTGGATCTTCTCAGGTCGAAATCCTCCATCACTCTGCGCCACGAATACCCGATCTCTCTCCATCTTCGCCGCGGGTCTCTCTGTTTCCTCTATCATCGCCGTATTTCTTTCGTCTCAGTTTGTGGGAGATTAATCGGTGGGATTTGGAGAACCGTGGAGGAAAAGCAGAGGACGAAGAGAACGATGGAGAAGAAGCAGAGGACGAAGAAGCAGAGGACGACGAGACCCGGCGGAGGAGGACGACTTCACTGCATCTTCACAGTCGTCTTCGCTGGATTAGAGGAAGAGAAGAAAACCAAAAATGGTGAGAGAAGAAAAAACAAAACGTGAGAAAAATATGTGAAACTGAAGAGTCAAAGATAAAAAGAAGGCATTAATATGGTTCGTTGGATCAAAGCTTATCAACGGTTTAAGATCAATAAAGGTGATCCTAGTGAAATATGATTAACCAATGAGAAATTAAATTGTGTATCAAGCATATTTAGTCAATAATTTTATTTTAATTCTATTTTGATCAAAATATTCATTTTATACTTGTTATTAGTTTCACTTTTCTATTTATTTTGATGTGAATAGTTATTTATTCTTTATTAATAGTTTGAATTTCAAATTTGGTCTAAATACTTATTCATTTAAAAAAAAATTATGTCTCTAAATATTTTTAAAATTTTATTTAATAATTTCAAGTTTAATTTATTTTGATCAACATTAATGAATATATGATTTATGAATAAAAAATATGATTTAGGGTCTAGAGATGAATATATGATTTAATGTTTAGGGTTTAGTGTATAAAATATAAGTATAACCATTAAACCCCATCTAACTCATAAACTCCATGTTATTCACAATGGCCAAACTTTTGAATTTTAAATTATGAATTGTTTTTAATGTTTAGAGTTTAGAGTTTAGAAAATATGATTTGTTTTTTATTTAAAAGTTTAAAAGTTTTTATTTTTTGGAAATGAATTTCTTTGGTTGATTTTATTTTCTATTATAATTTCTGTTTTTGTTTTGTTCTCAAACACCAAAACACCAATTTTTTATTTTATTGTCTCATTGCTCGACTCGTCGATTTAAATAATTTTTAATAGTTTATTTTTCATTATATTTTTATTTATATCTTTAACTATTATTTGTTAATAGTTTCAATCATCAATTTATTTTGCTCTAAATATGTTTTCATTATTCGTTAATAGTTTCTTTTATCATTTTTACTTTCTGTGGTTTAAAGTTAGAATATATAATTTATGATTTAAAAGTTTTGAGTTTAGAGTTTCAGAGTTTTGGATGTAATTAAAGTTTAGAGTGTAGGGTTAAGGGTTTAAGTTTTAGATTTTAGGGTTTAGAATATATGATTTGGAGTTTAGAGTTAATGGTTAAAGTTTAAAGTTTATGATTTATGATTTAATGTTTATAATTCTGAGTTTTTATTTTGGGTTTAAAATATATGATTTAGAGTTTAGAGTTTAAAATTTTGAATTTAGAGTGTATAGTTAAAGGTTGAAGTTTTAGAGTTTAGATTTTAAAATATATAATTTATAGTTTTGAATTTTGGGTTTTTAGTTTTTAGTTTTTAGTTTTTAGTTAATGGTTAGAGTTTATGATTTTAGAGTATAGTGTTTAGGGTTTTAATTTTGTTTATAAATTAGCCACAAACATATTTTGTGGGAAATTCGTGGCTATTGACCACGAAATATGTTTGTGGCTAATTTACATGCAGTGATTTCTTACAATCCAGAACACAAATCGTGGTTACTCATATGTACATGTGAGTAACTCCATGCAGTGATTTCTTACAATCCATAACACAAATCAAAGTTAAAACTACTTATTTGTGGAAAATTCGAGACAAAGTGCTAGTGAAAGCTACACACTTATCGTCTCATTTTGGATAGTGGATTTTGTTTGGATTTATTCCAAACTCTATGTTCCATGTATTTCCCGTAATTTAATTTCATTAAGTAAACTTGATGTATCTAGTTTTAAGTCGAATAAAAACGGTTGTTTTAATCTTTTTTGAACTCTAAACGAATCGTTTCTGGAATATTAGTTGATGGTCTTTACATGTTAAATTTGACTGATCAAAAATTTAAAACAAATCTTACCATGCATACTGAAAGTGGATCAAAACATAAAACATGTAAAAATAACTCATATTTCTTTAGGCATAAAATACTGAGACACATATCCAATGAAAGTATTAAAAGATTGATAAAAGATGGGGTTATCCCAAATCTTGATTTTACCAATATTAAAAAATGTGTAGATTGCATCAAGGGAAAGCAACCTAAACACACTAGGAAAGGAGCCGCAAGATGTATACATCTTCTTGAAATCATACATACAAATATTTGTAGACCTTTTGACATTCCAAATTTTGGTGGTGAAACATATTTCTTTACTTTTATTGATGCTTATTCACGTTATAGTTATGTCTATCTATTGCATAAAAAATCTAAATATGTGGACGTTGTAGAAACGTTCAGTACTGAAGTAGAGAGGTAATTAGAAAGAAAGGTGAAAGTCATTAGGTCGGATAGAGGTGGTGTGTTTTATAACAGGTATAATGAAACATGACAACATTGGACCTTTTGTCATACTTCTTCAGAAATTAGGAATCATTGTTCAATACACAACGCCTGGTTCTCCATGGTAGAATAGTGTAGATGAAAGGTATACTCGTACTTATCTGGGAATGGTTAGATCCATGATGATTCATGCTAACTTATATATCCTTGTGGAGGGACACATTAGGAATTGCGGTCTACATCTTGAATAGGGTTCCAAGCAAAACAGTTTCAAAGACTTCTTTGACAAAGCAGTCTGTCACATCTCCAAGTTTGGGGATGTCCAACTGAAGCAAAAGCATATAATCCACATGAAAGGAAATTGAATTTCAGTTTCTTTATTGGTTACCCTGAGAAATGTAAAGGACATAGAATTTATTGTCCAAATCATAGTACGGAGATAATAGAAACTGAAAATGCCAGATTTTATGAGAATGATGATACTAGTGGAGTGATAAAATTCAAGATGTTGTCATCCAAGAAATTAGGGTTGATATCCCTTAACCCTCAATTTCGAATTTTTGGAATCCTTCGGTTGATGAATCATCGAGAAATTAGGAAAACACAGTGAATTGACCACCCACTCCATGATGAAAACTTCATGAGTAATGATCATATATATGAAGCACAAGAAGAAGAAGCGTTAAGAATATCAACTCGTGAGAGAAGATCAACTATTTCTGATGATTGTGCTTTAACAAGTAGAACATGGAGAACGAGATATTAAAGATCCGATTTTGGCATTCACAAGCCATAAAAGATGTTAATTATGATAGAGGGATTGATGTCAAGAAGGATTAAATAAAATCAATAGCTGATAATAAAGTGGAATATTGTTTAATTGCCTAAAGGACGCAAAGTAGTCGGGTGCAAGTGGATCTTTAAGACCAAACTCGACGTTAATGGAAAAATTAAACGATACAAAGTCAGACTTGTAGCCAAATGTTTTAATCACAAAGAAGATGTTGGTTATAATGAAATATTTTCTCATGTGTCAAGAAGTGATTCTCTCTGAATTATCATGACATTAATAGTTTAGCTCAATATGAACTTGAGTTGCATCAAATGGACGTGAAACCCGTCATTTTTAATGGAGACTTACAAGAAGAAGTCTATATGAGTCAACATGAATGTTTCATTACCAAAGGATCGGAAGATATGGTCTGCAAACTGAATAAATCAATAGATGGACTGAAAAAAGCTTCAAGGCAATGGTATTTAAAGTTTAATGAAATCATTACAAAATTTGGTTTCAAAGAAAAATTGGTAGATCCTTATATATACCTCAAGATCAGTGGGAGTAAGTTCATAATTTTGGTGATATATGTTGATGATATCTTATTGGTCAGAAGTGATATTGGTCTATTACATGAGATAAAGAGTTATCTCTCGAAAAACTTTGAAATGAAATATATGGGTAAGACATCATATGTGATATGAATTGAAATATTCCAAGATAGATCACTGAGAATTTTGGGGTTGTCTCTGAAAGCATATATTGACAAAGTTCTTGAGAGATTTGACATGATGACATGTTCTTCTAATATAGTTCCTATGCAGAAAGGTGAAAGGTTTGACCGTAATCAATGTCCACAAAATGAGATGAAACGTAATGAAATGGAAAGATATCCTTATGCGTCTCTTATCCAAAGTTTGATGGATGCACAAGTATGTACAAGGCTAGAAATTAGTCATGATGTTACAATGTTGGGGATTTCAGAGTAACCCATGACTCCTTCATTGGCAAATTGCAAAGAAAAGTTTGAGATACCTAAAGGGAACAAAAAATTACATGTTGTAGTATAGGAAATCAACACACCCACAAA
The DNA here is from genome assembly GCA_900406315.1 of Biscutella laevigata subsp. laevigata. NCBI lineage: Eukaryota > Viridiplantae > Streptophyta > Magnoliopsida > Brassicales > Brassicaceae > Biscutella > Biscutella laevigata. The sequence continues at coordinate 3,865 of OVAU01003806.1, read as the reverse complement.
TGGTTGGTTTTTCAGACTCGGATTTTGGTGGATGTTATGATTCAAGGCACTGCACTCTCGACTATGTGTACCTTCTTTGTAGAGGTGTCATCTCATGGAAAATCCAAAAGTCGCAGTTGATTTACACATCCACTATGAAAGTTGAGTATGTAGCATGTTATGGGGCTTATATTCAAGGAACTTGATTGCGGAATTTTGTGTGAGATTTTTACTTTAATCTTTGTTGACAAACCATTAACTCTTTATTGTGACAATCAGACCGCAACCTTATTTTCTTAGCATGATAAGATATCGAAAGGATCCAAGCATATGGACCTTATATACCTTTCACTAATGCAATATGTTAAAAGATGAAAGTTTTTCATCAAACACATATGCACTGAACTTATGGTCGCATACAGATTTACGAAAGCATTACCTTCGAAGACTTTTAAAAGACATGTTTAAAGTATGAGTCTTAAGGATATAACTTAAGTTAGTTGTCTGATTATGTATAAACTTATATATGATATAACTAAGAGCTCTTTATGAATTTTACATCTTTTATATTTTGTTTCCAATATGCACAAACATTATATGTTTTGGACTAAAGATAACAAAATACGTCTTTATAAGACATAAAAGAAACCATTATGATAACTTCTACTTATGTTTATGGTCTAACTATGAAAGTAGCCATAACGTAGTACATGGAAGAGATGGTGTTGCAGAATAATGTGTGACCGCCATGACTCACACTGATTACAGGGTTAGCCAAGACAATTATAATGACCAAATGAAATTAAATTAAATAATAACATATTAAGCCGGCCTAATGATGCTTTAAAGAAAATTTTAATTGATCACACTAAATATCAAGTGGGAAAATGTAAAAAAAATGATTATGATTAATCATATTACTTCCTCATAATGTGATTTTGTAGTAATCCTTTTTATAATGAAAATGTTATATCTTACGGTAATATTTGGTAACCAAATAAATTGGATAATATAAGAAGTTTAATTCCTAATTACTAAATTATGGAAAAATGTTGTAGACAAGATTATGTGTCATTCTAAGAATGAATTAAAAGCATATGTTTTGTTGACAAGATTAAGTGTCATCATAACAATGAACCAAAAGTTTATATATGTCACTCTTGTGATGACTAAGAGACTACTTGTCACAAATACATGAATTAATAAAATGACTAAGAGATTACTTGTCGCACATGTATGAATTAGTAGCTAATTGCACCAACACTTGTCACTAATATTTACTTTGATGAATGGTTGAAATTTAAGGAAGAATGCGGAACTGGGTTCTCTCCTCACTTATAAATACATGTTTTTACTCTATCACAAAGATATAAATACTTAAGAGAAAAACACAACACTTAAAGGAGAAAGGTTTATAGGAAGAGACCAGAAACACCTATATCCTAACTAAGGATTAAAGCCATCTTCATCTTTCCATAACCGGTCAAGAAGATTTTCGCAATAATCATGAACGAAGGTAATCCCTTAATCTTCTTAAATCTTATATTATATGATCTCTATATTAATAAAATAGAAGTGAGTTAATCATTCTCAGTTTGACACGTGTCATTAACAATTTAGTTTTTTCAAAATTTCTTATCTTTAAATATAAATATGCATGATCCCTAAAAGTAAGGAACACTACACTATCACTAATTTGCTTTAACTATTAGTTTTTTTTTTGTTTTTGCTTTAGCAGCTACGTGAATCACTATCCATAACTACAATCCTTTTCCAATTAAAAAACAAATTACATTAAATAAACAATTACTAAATTGAGAAAATATAATTAGTTTTGTATTGAAAATAAAAAAACATTGCATCATCATCTTTTAACCTAAAATAAGGGAAATATTATGCAATTTAGTTTTAAAAATATTCTGTATATATTTACAAATAATGTCTGTGCAAAGCACGGGATGAAATACTAGTTAATTATAAGTCTAAAGATCTTAGAATTCGTGTTTCTTTTATGTATCAATATTTACATAAATAGAGATTATGCTAACATTAACAACCTTGAAAAATGATCATTCAAGATCGACTTCAACCTATCGACTTCTGCTATTTAAATAAAGCCTAGTTTTTTTTTCCTCATTTAGATGTTGCATCTCGATGCTACAACTGGATGTTGTATCCAGATGTTGCATCTAAATGTTGCTTTCTGGATTTATATGTTGTATCCAAATGTTGTATTTGAATATTGTTTGTTTTTCTTTTTCAATTTCTAACAACATTTTAAAATGACTAAAAAGAATATAGTTTTTTGAAAAAAAATTGAGATTCTGAGTTTTTCGGGAAACCCCGAGATTTCGCGTATTTCGGAAAAATCAGAAATTTCGTTTTTTCGGAAAAAACCGAGATTCCGCGTTTTTTTTTGGAAAAAAACGAGATTACTCATTTCAGGAAAAAACTGCAGATTCGCGGTTTTTTAGAAAAAGTAAAATTTCGTGTTTTTTTGGAAAAAGTTGTTTCTGAAATATTTGAGATACAAATGCAGTATCTAGACTCTATATTCTACAACATCTCAAATATCTAGAAACTAGAACTGTGACCGACCCTATGCGTGGGATAAAATGTTTCTATTTTATTTATTTAATATACTTTTAATAATATTAATGAAAAAATTATTTTGATTTTTTATAAATGTAAATATTTAAAATTTTACTTATTTATGCATTTGGTTTATCTATAAAAAACATATAAATAAAACAAAAATTGTGTAAATTGGATACCGAGTAAATAAAGGTTCTGACTTATAGTTCATCATTCTAAGCATATTAAATTATTTATTGAATTTCTTCACATTCTCTTATTATTGTCTTAGACTCTTAGTCGATGTGAGACTTTTTTAAAATATGATTTTCTTTATAAATTAAGTATTTCACATCCGTTTGAAAAATCTGAAGCACATAAAACTTGAAAAACCTTAAATATTTTATAATATGAATTATATATTAATTCTATTTTTATATACGACTAATATCAAATAAATATAAGTAGGACAATATAATAATAAAAAGGTATTATATTATTTACATATGAAATATTCTTTCTTTAATTGAAATGATTACAAAATATTACATATCTTAAATATAGGAACATGTATAGTATTTTGAAATTTATGGTAATGACATTGCGTAATTTTGTAAGAAAACTAAACTTGATTTTAAATTGAATTATTAGAGAACGACACGTCATTATTTTAAAACCAAAACGATTTTGATTGTGACAACTAAGAAAAAAACAGCTACAATAAAAAAACAGCTACAATAGGGGATTTGAAATGTTTAACACCTAGATAAAACATTTCATCATGAGAAAAGAGCATGGTTTAGAGTGACTTAGCTTTGATTGACTTCAATTATACATAATTAAAGTGAAAATATTTTTTTCCACCATAACTTTTCTATAGATTTCCATAGTTCTTTTAACTTTTGTTAATATACTTCTTCTAGTATCAAACACACTTTTTATAATACGATTCCTCCGTTCTATGTTAAATTTTTGTTTGAGTTATATAGTATTATACATTTTATTAGTTGGTAACTTTTATTTAGATATCAGTTTTGTAAAAGAGAAAACTATAACATAATTTGTGTAACTTTTTATTTCGATGAATCTTTAATTATAATTACTTTATAACAGATGCAGTATCAAACAAAATTTGATCCCAAATCACATTAGCTAATAGCTAGATTAAAATAAAATAAACGATCCAACTCACTTCCAAGTATTCTACATGGCAAACAAAAAAAATTAAAAGAAACACTTGTTGCAGAAATTGGAATTTTAGTTGATTATAAATGGGTGGGATTTCGGATATCGGATCGGATACGGATCGGAT
>OVAU01003805.1:0-10704 GCA_900406315.1 Biscutella laevigata subsp. laevigata | reverse complement strand
TACTACATTTGATTAATAAGGGGAAAAATCCACTTATCAATGACCAGCTGCAAAAACCCAATTTAAAGTTGCTGGAAGGTACTAGTTTTGAAACTTTGAATGGATGATATGTATGTATTGTTGAAATTTTGAGTGTTATGTGTGACGATGCAAAGTGTAGTGTTAAGTGTGTTGAGGCGGATTGAAATGGCGGTGTAAACTGAAGGACCTAGTGTTTGGTGGGATAACAATCCATTTTACATATGCGAATGGAAGGCTAACCAACCAATTTTTTTTGTTTACCAGGCAGTTATGAATGTGTATTTTGTAATGGCAAACAGGTGTTGTGGTAGTGGGTTTTTGGATACAGTATTGGGATGTTATTGTACTGTGCTTAGTCTATTTTGGAAACTGTAATGTGAAATGCAGGTTTAATTGAGTTGCAATGGAAGCATGTTGGAGGTGGTGTGTAATTCAATGGAAAGTGTTGGTGAATTTAGTGACTATATTTGATTTCAAACCTGGAATTTGATTATGATAATTTAATAGTTTGGAGTTATACATAGGAAATGTGGGAATTATTTTTGTGAATCGAGAATAAGTTGATTTGAGCATGGTAGTAGCTCTTTATATGTTTTCAAAATCTTGATTATAATTTCACTTAGTACAGAGGATTTTATTTTGTGAATTGGAACCCTTGAATTTAATTAGAGTTTGTAGTAAAATTGTGAATTTGAAACTTTGCATATAATTTGACAACATATGAATGGTTGTGGTACAAAAGCGAGGTGAACAATACCATAATTCGAAGTGATAGGGAAGGACTTTGGATGCATGAATTGATTAGTTTGATTAGTTATAAGAACTCCCTAGTTATAAAGAGGTGCAAAATTGTACTTATACAAAGTGAATTGAGCTTGTTGAATTTATTAGGATGTGGCGAATTCAAAGTTGGATGGAATGGGTGTGAAAGCTTGAATTCGGTTGAAATTCAAGGTTTCAAATGGTGTGAAGCTCAGTTCATGGCAGTAATTGAATGTAGTTTGGTGAATATGAAACCTTGAATTTAAGTTAATTAAACCTTGAATGCGAGAGATGCCAAAACATCTTTGAAAATCATAAGGTATAGCGTTGAATTGCGAATTTGTGAAGTGATAGGGAACGACTTTGGATGCATGAATTGATTAGTTGGATTAGTTATAAGAACTTCGTAGTTATAAAGAAGTGCAATACTGTACTTATACGAAGTGGATTGAGATAGTAGAAATTATTAGGAATTGGCGAATTAAAAGTTGGATGGAATCGGTGTGAAAGCTTGAATTGGGTTGAAATTCAAGGGTTCATGTCATGTGAAGCTCAGTTCATGGCAGTAACTGGATGTAGTTTCGTGAATATGAAACCCTAAATTTTTGTTAATTAATCCTTGAATGCGAGAAGATACCAATTCATCTTTGAAAAGCAGAAGGTATAGCGTTGAATTGAGAAACCATGGATTGAATAGTTGTGTGAGTTATAAAGAGGTGCAATATTGTACTTATATGAACTGAATCCAAAGTTGGATGGAATTTATTATGAAGGGGTGAATTCAAAGTTGGATGGAATTGAAAGTGTTGAATTCAAAGTTGGTGTTGAAGCTTGGATTCGGTTGAAGTAGGTTGAAGGTATAGGGTTGAATTGTATAAATGTGAATTGGGAAAATTATTTTCTAATTCTAGTTGAGGTTGTGGGAAATTCGATGTTGATTTCTGTTGATGTAGGTTAAATGAGAAATATTCGATTGGAATTTAAGTATATGAATTGAAAACATTGAATTTAATGTATCTTGAGTATGGTGAGAAAGATTGAATTGGGGTGATGTGATTTCTGCTTCAATGCATGGCCAACCAGAAAATAGAAATAAATGTTTATAGATAACATTTTTAATGAAGTAGCAAAAGAGATACCGATGTTTAGTTTAAGAAATAGCATAATAGAAAATAGAGGACACGAAAAGAGAAGTAACTGTTGGGGTGACTACTTAGGGGTTGTGGTAAGTGGTGCAATGAAGGTAGCATAGGCGTCCAGAGCATATTGTTTCTGAAAGGAATCGACATCCTGATCAGTGATTGCACCCATTTCTTCAGGGACCATGCCTTGAGAATGCATTTCCAAGAATTTAGCATAAACTGGTCCACAATCTCCGCCGCGCTCGTTTTGATATACTGACTGTGGTCGAATGACATTGAAGGGACTAGTACCATGATGTTGGCTTGGTTCGTAGTTGCAGAAAGTCTTGATAATGAAGGGTAGTATCTGTGCGATAGGTGTCATGTGTGTAGTCCTCCTTGCATCGCTGGTACAATCAATAATTATATCTAGCACCTCTATTGTCCACAACTTTAGATCTATAACTAGACCAACCCAATGGCACGAATCCCAGTTCATTGGTACGTAGATAGTATCAAGATCTTTCAGCCACACGAGGTTTTCAGAATTTGTAGTTACCTTGATGCTTTTCCGCCAACGGAAACTTTCTTTGTCTCTACAATTTTCGAATTTTTTGGCTCTGGATTGCCATTGGTTTATAAACCATGGAGCAATGAACCTTGANAAGATCTTTCAGCCACACGAGGTTTTCAGAATTTGTAGTTACCTTGATGCTTTTCCGCCAACGGAAACTTTCTTTGTCTCTACAATTTTCGAATTCTTTGGCTCTGGATTGCCATTGGTTTATAAACCATGGAGCAATGAACCTTGACCATTCTCTACTCAGACTCTCAGAGTACTGGATCTGCAATAGTGCCATTAATACTTCCATGTGCTGGAAGGGAAAATGTAGATTCCATTATGAGTTATGAAACGAAGTTATATTGAAAGAACAGGTTATTTGAGAGGAGGTAACTAACAGTGGTTGAAACCCAATTTTGTGATTTTGCCAGTGATAGGAAGAAGTTGTTGTCGAGATCAGCTATGGAAGCTCTGTGTTTCCTGAAATGACGAAAATAGTTGATGAGAGTAGTGTAATATGCATATGTATTGACTGTGTGTATATAAAATGCAGTGTAAATCTTACTTGTTAGGATTTGAGGCTAGAAAAAGATGAAGTCGTTTGAAAGTTTCCCTGTTAACTTCTGGTAATAGGTTGGATGGATTCCTTGGGTGCTGAGTGAGGAAACGTTGGGCCAATTGTTGTTCTTCGGCTGTTGCTGATTTTTTGGACAACTTTTTTGCAGGTGATCCATCGCTAAGGTAAACAAAATCTTGGTTGCTCACTAGTTGAGCCTGCATTTTGGAGAGGTTAAGTTGGATTATGTTAGGCTGAGAATGTTATATGGTGTATTACCTTAGGGCGTTTAACTGGTGATAGAGGTTTGACTTGTGTAGCCTTCCTTGTTCTTAGTCGACGGGTGTATGTATGTTGAAATGTTTGGCCATCATGAACTTCGAGTGACGCATGAACTTCGAGTGAGGCCTGAACCGGTCCCTGTGGTTAGACTGTCATTTCTGTACTTTGAAGTGGTGCATGTGGTTTGATTTGAATAAAAGTTAAATATATAGGAGTATGAATTGTAAGGGTTTGAATGTAGGATCTAACATGAGGTATTAAAAGCTCGGGTGAAGTCGAGTCTTTAACAATGTTATTGACTAGCAATGTAATTGCCTGATAGGTTAAAGAATGTTATATTATTGAAAGAATGGATTTGGAAAGTGAATTGAGTTGTAGAGATGGTACTGAATTATACTTCGTCAGATATGTCTGCCTCATAATTAGGTTGTTCCTGGTTATCGAGCTTGAAAGGATCCTAGATAGCACCATGTTTGAATTCAGATATAAGCAGTTAGTAATAATATCATGGAAATGATAGTTGTATAAATAAGTACCTGTTGAGGTTTGTCGTTTGCATGAATGCGTACTAGGCTGCCTAGAGTCAATGCCGAAGCGTCGTCACCAGGATCCTATAAAACAACATAATTAAAAGTTGCTGCCAAATTGGAAGTTTGTATACTCATGGATTTGAACTTATAGAGGAGTGAACTACTGATTTGAGGTGGAGCGTAGCCTTGATGTTTAAAAGAAGAAAGAGTTGTGTTAAAAATGAGAGATTTGATATACATAAGAAATGAGAGAAGTGGTTTGGGGATACATCTATTGAATCATATTTGAAGTCTGGAGCAATGTGCGGTGGTAGATGTGTGGTTGGGGCTTTCTGTGTTGTAGTAGAGACCTGAGCAAAAGCAGAATCTAGGTCTTTCGGTGGTAGTTGGTTTTGTTGGTCAGAGATAGTGACATCGACCTGCAATAGTTGGTAAAAATAGGTCAACTATAAATTCGCGGGACCGAATTCGATGAAGTTTAATTAGATTTTTTTTACAAGAACTTGAACTGGGGATTTGCCATGAACCTGCGTTGTTAAAAATGTGTTAAGTTTAAGATTTTGTAGAGACAATTGTCTGCCGTGACGGGCAATATTTGACTGTAGGTGAAACATAGACATTAATGTATAATTGAGTAATAAAATTGGGGCTTGATTACCTGAACAATTCCTAGGTTTTTTGCAAGATCTTTTGGTGTGAGTAATGGTCGACTATTGACCTGCTTTGAGAATTTGCTGTGTTGCTCTGAGACAGTGACATCGACCTGCTTTGGGAATGACAGCAATAGGTTGTTAGTAATGGTCGAATATCAATTCGCTGGAGTGAATTCGAGTATGGTAAATTCGATGTGTCTGAGAAGAACCTGGAGTAGGGATTTTATATACATTAATGTTTAAATGTACCTTAGTAGAAGGAATGTGTAGGTGTTTGGGAAGATCGTTGGGTGGGAGTTGAGTGTGGTGTTCAGAGGAAGTGGCATCTACCTGTTTTGAGAAGGACAACAATAGTTGTGGTGTTTAGAGGAAGTGGCATCTACAACTCTCAATTAAAGTGGGTATAATTCGATCTTTTTGACAGTAATGTAGGAACATTTATATGAATGCAGAAATGAAGGAATAAATTGGGAGTTTGATAACCTGTTGTTGGGTGGAGGTTTGATTATCAGAAAGTTCAATGAGGGCTTCCTGAGCAGAAGAAATCTCTTGGTCTTTGGCAATATCGTTTGTTTGGGGTTGGTTGTGTTGTTCAGAGAAAGTGGCATCGACCTGCTTTGAAAATGACAGCGAGTGTTTGTTAGGTTGTATTCGAGTAAGTTTAATTCAATGATTTTTACAACAATCCTTTAATGGGGATTTGACATGAATTAGCGTGGTGAATAAAACAAACGAATGCAAAAGAAATAAGGTGTGAACTTGTAGAGTTGATAGATTAAGCGTGTGCTAACCTCCTGTTCGTTGTAGGTTTGAACATCTGGAATCTCATTCATGGAGGCCTGACATAACGAAGGAATACAGAAGAAGTGGATAACTGTTTAACTGGAGGAGTATAATTAGATATAGAAAGGAGTAGTGCTACCTGTGGTGAACTGTTGGAAACATTAAAGTTAGGTTGTGGGAATGGTGTATTAGGTGAGGCGTGAATCTCTTTACTTCTTGATGTTTTCCTACATGTAACAGTCCTGCGTATGCTTGACAGTTTCCCAAATCCACCAAAGCAAATTATTTTATTGAGACGAGTTTTCTGCTTCTTTGACTGAGCTAGAAGTTCTTTGATTATGGAAGCTTGACACTCATTTTGTTGGGTGAGTCTATCAATGTTCGCCTTATGATTGGCATCCTGTTCTGCTTGTTTGGTTTCCATCCATTGAATAACTTCATCAATGGTCTCTGGTTTTCTGGAGAAGAAAGAAGTGATTCTTCGTTGTTTTCTTGTTGATGATCGGGGTTTGAGAGGTTTTGATGTCTGATTCCCTTTTTTGCGGTTCAGAACGTGTTTTCGGTGAGGACGTAACTGGGGTTTATGTTTTGGTGTGATGAACATTAGAGACATATCACCGCCTGGCCATTCCGTTTTGTTGAAAGAATGACCCTGCAAGATTTTTGTCTCTAGGTAGGCAACATTCTTGTCTGTTGCTTCGTCGTACCACTCAGCCCAGCCCTCTTCGTTCCCTTCAGTAAGTGGTGGCATTGGCTGAACAGATAGCTTTGAAATTCATACAGTTTGTGTTAGTGGATGAAGACATACACATATGAATTACCAATATTAAAGGTGATAAATACTTACTGATTCTGATTCCTCAACATCATGAATGTCTTTCCTAGTTATAACAGTACTCTTCCCGAGGCCAATGAAAGGGACCTCACACAGTCTGTGGAGGTTAGACCCATTTGGAGCATGGTTAAGAAGGTGTGGAATGCACCTAAAAGCTAGCAGTTGCAACACCAGTGGGAATCCTTTGAGGGTGAAGGACTGTTGTTGCAGCTGCTGGCAAAAACCAACTACAGGGTCAGGGCATTTGAGATATGACTTGTTTTCTGGTCGCATTTCAGCGAGTGTTCTGATGAAGGATTCACGGCCCCAGGGGAAATTTAAGAAGGCAGTTTGGTCCCCGTCAATTGTCAACATATCAACATACCGTGGAGTTGGTTTGTGAATGGCCCGATTTGCAATTAAAGCGCCGTCGACTATTAGGATGAGAGCCAAACCAAGGCGTCTCCAGCCTGGCATTTTTTTCGATTTCTGAAGGAGAGCAGAGAGGTCTGCTATTGTTGCTGCAGGGTCATCACCAATGAAAGACTCCCAGGTTGAGCCTTTGCCAATATGTACTTTTTCAGGTGGGTCTGGATTGTAATATTTAGGGAATTGCCCACAATGCAATCCTGTTAGCTCAGCGAACTCGACCAGAGAGAAGCACAAAGGCTGGCCACCAAAACAGTTCATAGCTAATATTTTTGCATAGTGACAAGCTGACGGATGAGCAGAGAGTGTATTAATTGGCATGAAAGTGGACACCATGAGGTCGGTATGTTGTAGAGGCCTCCAAACTTAGAGTTAATTAGTATGTCACACTCAGGTGTACCTTCAAGCTGAGATTTGACAAACGATAGAATGTCGGGCCTAGAGTAAACATTCAATCGTGCTTTGAGATATCTGCCGGTTGCAAAGAGTCTTTGTGGGAGCTGTGTGTCTTCGTCATTGCTATCGTCTGCTATACGATACATAAAAGAAGAAAATATTGTTTGAAGTTAGAACCTAACATATAGTATGTCAATGGGTACAGAAATTGTAAAGCATAGAGTAAATTGGCAAAGGGCACTGTGAAAAGAAGAAAGAACTGCTCATCAAAAGTGTTGTCGAATTCGGTAAATTGAGAGACGTTTACAACAAAGAAGACTGAATTGGAATATAACGTGAAGCAGCGAACTACTAACATATAGTATGTGAATAGGTACGGAGATTGTAAAGTACAGAGTAAATTGGCAAATGACACTGTGAAAAGAAGAAAGAACTGCCACACAACTAAAATCAAAAGTGTATTCGAATTCAGTAAATTGGAAGACGAATTACAAGAAAGAACCACGAATTGGAATATAACGAACACAATCATGCGTAACACAATCCTACGTAATCATTAAAATCGACGGAGAGAACAATGAACATGGAAAAAGAAAAATGAAACAGCGTATTCAAAACCTAGGGTTTCTCGGAGAATGGGCAATTCAAAAATGAAAGGGATGGATCATCTTCATAGTTAAGATAATGTCTTGTAATGGAGATAAAGAAGTTAACTTACCCCCATTGCAGTTCTCGAGAAGGAGTGTCGGAGATTAGGAGTTTATGAGAAGAAGTGTTGGAATGAGAGAAAGAGTTTGTTTGAGAGAGGTTATCGTGGGGTAAGGAGTTATATTAGTGAGAGAGAGAGTTTGTTTGATCGTGGGGTATATTACGGTTTTAGCTCAATCATAATGATTTTCTGGGAAACAATTCGTCAATTCTTAGACACAAAATATACTGAATTATAACTTACAAAAATATTAAATTATAACTTAGCAAAGATTGAATTATAGAGACTTATAAAGACTCAGTCTTAACGATGCATGTCAAACTTGGTCTTAGCAATACATCACACTCTTGTACTGAGAGATAGTCTTACACATAACATGAAGCTTAACTAGGAACAGATACAACTTCAGAACAGATACAACATCAGTTAACAACTTTGAGGACACAATATAACATTGAAACCCAATGACAAGAGCACCCATTGAAATCTTCATTTGTTTGTAACAGTCTTACTTGACTTGGTTCAACTTAGCCTCGAAGGTAGATTTGGTCAGGTCAATGTCGAGGAGTATGAGTCTCTGTGATTCAGCAGATTGAACAATGATAGACTCGATCTCCTCTACGATTGCCTCATCAATCCACTTGAACAAGTGATCGTCGTTAGCAAGCTAAATATAGAAAGAATAACAGAGATTAGAATAGTTAGTGCATTGAGTAATGGTTAAACTGAGATAAATACCTTGTTGGTTGATGCATACATACACCTGAAGTACCGGCAATAAGGGTTATTCTCTGTCTTTGAAGTTTTGGTGACAAGTTTATGCCCACACCAACAGCGAGAGTGAATTCCAACAACAAGCGGGCGATTGCGCGATTTGGAAGCACCACTTGAAGCAAAGGAAGAGTTACTCATCTTTCTCTGAAATAGAATCAGAGACATTGAAATCCAGACAAAATCAGAAGCATACAATAAACAGAACAAGATGTAGGAATGAAGACAGACAGACAGTAGAATTGGTAAAGCTGAAATCCAATCGAAATTTGGGATTGTAAATCCGAAAATCAGATACTTGTTCTCTCTGGATATTCTAAACATGTGTGTTATAAATCAACTTGCTTTAACGACAAATCGGGATTGTAAGTAGCTAGACAAAATTGTGAATCCCTAGAAATTCTAAAACTTTGATGAGAATGAAAACATATAAATAAAATTGTGATTGTAAAGCGGAAAATTTGAGATATAAAATCGGAAAAGAGTTGATTCAAATAGTTGAGCAGGACAAATCCGAACAAAGCTACACATAAAAAGAAGGAAGAACATCTATCTAGAACGGACAATACAAAGGCCAAACACCAGACAAGAAATAATTACTCGAAAGAAAAGAGAAAATACGGTGAGTAAGAAGAAGATTCGTGGTGTATCTCAAAGGAAGCTCGCAGTGGATAGGTTTTCATGTTCTTCAATGAGAGAGAAGTCCACATTTAAGCTGATGGTTAAGAAGGGATAGAAATATGTTTGCTAGGTTTAGTTTGAAAGATGAAGTTAGTTAGCTCTTTTAGTTTGAATAGAAGGATATATGTTGTTTACTAGTTAGATGGTGTAAGGATAATCGAACACATAGAGCCTTTTATCTAGGACAAATAGTCCAAATATGTGTGTTATAAACTAATAAATTCGGTCAACTTGCTCTGGAGGACAAATTGTTCTATAATTTAATTATGTACCTAAGAAATATATCTATCTCAATAAATAACTTAGTAATAAATAAATCCAAACATTTTGAAAATAGTGTAAAACTAGGTTTTTACCCATTATAAAGATATTAAAGTAGTAATAAATAAAATCCAACACGGTGATTGACATTACATTTAAATAAGAGAAACTAATAAAGTATAATATAATAATAAGTTACTTATTTTATTGTATTCATAATTTTATATTTGGTAGGTAGAATGTTGGCTTACTTAATTATTATCTTTAAATTACTAATAGTATTTTGTTTAAGTAATTATTTTAAAACTTAAATTTTGTAGTCAAATATAGTTATAAAATAAAATAAAAGTATTTGGATTATATAGTATGAGTTTTTAATGTTTTATTGTTAGATTTATCTTAGATATTAATATAATCTTGATTTATTGTTATATTGTTCTATTTATCTTGAGAAAATCTATTATAACAAATTTGGTTTATCTGTATTTAAATTTTGTTGTATTTATCTTGAGAAAAATTTTAATCACAATTTAAAATTTTATATTTTCCAATTTTATTTTTTGATGGATGCTTTTTTTTGAAAAAGAATAGAAGGTATTTTCCAATGACATCTAATATAATTTTTAATACTTCTTCTATTTCTTTTTATTTGATGTTTGAGATTTATTCATAGATTAATAAATCACTAAATTTTATATTTTCACATTAAAATATCATTATTGTTTACCTAACATAATCTGACCAATAGAAAATTAGTCTACAAAATATAAATTATCAAAATAACAAAAATTAATTAAATTTGCATTATAAACATTAATTTATTTAGAACAAAATTTTGTTTTTAAACATCATTTATTTAGAAAGAGAGAGAAAGTATTTTAAATTTATGTTCATAATGTACTTCTGAAATAATAGTATAAAAATATTTTTGGTAAAAAGTATTTTCTCAAAACAAATTTATAAACTACATTTTTAACATCAATAAATGTTTTAATCTACATAATATTAATATAGTATCCTGGAATTTTATCATTCAAAAAAAATCAATTGATTATTATCTTGCAAATAAATCATATATATTATTTCTTATTGAAATTTATTTTGAGATTTTTCATAATAAGCTATTTAAATTTTCAATAAGTTTTCATGTTGGTAAATTAAGATACTATAATCTTAATAGTATTATTTTAAATCACTTTTATAAATATTGATTTAAAATTATTAAAAAAATACATTAGATGTTAACAATAATTTATAACTAGAAATGATCCCGCATTTAATGCGGGTATTTTTATTATGAAATAAATATTTATTTTTCACATTTTAAATTACAAAATATGATAAAATATATTTTATAGGTTATACATTATTTA
>OVAU01003803.1:0-10705 GCA_900406315.1 Biscutella laevigata subsp. laevigata | reverse complement strand
TGTCATTATGCAAAGGAGATTCATAGATTTGCAAACATTGCCCCTCCAAGTCAAGGTTTCTCTCATCTTTCCCTTGAAGCAAATCTCAACCATTTATTGGATTTATCATCTTCGTCCTCAACGCCTCAATCTCTGCAAAAAGTTATACCTTGGCTTCTTTGGACTATTTGGAAATACCGAAATGAACTGACCTTCTCTGAGCATACAACTGATCTGAGGCATATTGTTAACTTGGCTTTTCAAGAGTCGGAGTTATGGTTTAAGCTGCAGCTGACCAACCACAATGCTATCGGTGATCGTAATCAGCCTACTGTAGGCAATTGCTCTTGGTCCAAACCACCTCCAGGAATATATAAGTGCAATGTCCATATTTCTTGGCATTCCTCTCTTTATCTTTCAGGTGCGGCTTGGTTAATCAGAGACTCAAATGGTCAAGTTTTACATCATGCTCGAGATGCTCATATCTCAAAGCCTTCCACTCTTGAAGCATCTCTTCATGGACTCAAATGGGCTATCCAAAGTGCAAAAGATCTTCGATATCAGAATATGATTTTTGAATCCTCCTCCAAACAAGTGATCGAAGCTGTGAATAATCTAAAAGATTGGCCACGATTCCGGAATTGCCTTGCTGAGATTTCTGTTTTGTCTCAGTCTTTCATCTCTATTGCTTTCACTTACTCTCCTTCGTCTGGAAATTTGCCGGCAATCAAAATTGCTTCCAGTGTAACCCGGGAAGGTCGTCTTCAGTCTTATATTAGTATAGGTGGTCCTGCTTGGTTGCACTCGGTTCTCAGCCATGATGATCGTCTTTCTCATGTTTAGTTTTTTCTCCTCTGTTTTTCTTCTTTGTTGTTTAAACTCTCTGATCATTAATATACTGGAGTTAAAAAAAAAAAAAAAATATTACTTATTAATATATATATATATATATATATATATATATATGTGTGTGTGTGTGTTTGTGTGTGCAAATCTATCAATTCACAATAACTACTTTGTTCTTTTCCTCCACAAAGATCCACCTCGATCTTCTCTCCTCCGTCTTCCTCCGCCGTCACAATCAGCCACTATCAAATCTCTCCGACCAATGAGAGAAGATAATCGGAAATGGTTCTTGAGATGGGAAGAGGAGCTTCCCTCACCAGAAGAACTTATCCCAATCTCTCAAACTCTAATCACTCCTCATCTAGCTCTCGCTTTCCAAATCAGGACTCCAAATCATCTCGAATCAAAGAAAACCAACGTTACTCCAACTCCAACAGATTTCGGTGGAGAGTCAACGGATCTCGGTTCTGGATCTATCGGAGTAGGAGATCAGGAAACACCAAGGACGTTGAAACGACCACGTTTAGTCTGGACGCCACAACTACACAAACGTTTCGTGGACGCGGTTGGACATTTAGGGATTAAAAACGCAGTTCCAAAGACGATAATGCAGCTAATGAGCGTTGAAGGATTGACTAGAGAGAACGTAGCGAGTCATCTTCAAAAATACCGTCTCTACCTCCGGAGAATGCAAGGCGGAAATGGAATCTCCAGTGGACACGTGGTTGTCTCTGATTCAGCCACTGATCGGTTATTCGCAAGCTCGCCTGTTCCTGCACATTTCTTGAATCCAATTCGAATGAACTCGGAGTATTTGATGCCACCATTGACACAATTTGAGCATTCGTATTTGGGGAAACATACGATGATCACTCAACAGCATCAGCTTGTTCGTAATTTGAGGTATGAAGATTCAGATTATGGTAATAATGGAGATTGTGTAACCAAGATTCTTAAGCTTTTCCCTGCTGGTAATTAATGGAGTTAATTATGCTAAGATATGTTAATTATCTGTGTAATTTGCATTATTTGTAAGGTTTAATAATTGTTTAGTGTATATTTTATTTTACACAAACGATTCAACTATTGTATGATGTTATAATCATTTGTATTCACTAATACGTTTTATTACCTTCATGTGGCTGAAAATTACCTTTAACTTCACTCAACAAGTCAAAATTAGATAAATAGTTTAGAGGTTTCGGTTAGTGTAGTCCGAGTGATAACTTTTGTTCTACTTTCTACATCAAAACTGCCTCAAAATTTTGGATTGCACAAATCTATGAGATATGATGAAATTAATAATTCAGTTAATTTTAGTAAGTTTTTATAAAATCTGAATTATCCGAAAACCAAATCAAATTGAATTACAACTGATTCAATTCAGTTACCTAATTAAAACCTCGAATTAATCGAAAAAACTTGAACCGAATTACCATATTGAACCAAAGTCGCATGCTTACTTGCTCTAGAGGAAATTGACGGAAAAGCAAAAAACAATGAAAATTATGAATATGAGAGAGCTGAGATTCTTCGGATGCGTCCTCCTTTCTTGAAAATTTTGATATTCAAATTCTCACAAAAAAAATTTGTGGATATAACGGACCGACTTACCCATAGTTTGGGAAATGGGGCTACTGCTTTTGCAGTGGGAGCTTTGGTGTGGAAGAACATCAGTAACAATATCAAGAAGAAGAGTCAATGTTCTCACATAAATCGAAACTTCCACCTAATAAATAATGATGTCATCGAATAATTATTGAACTAAGGACACTTATTGATACCTTGAATCCTTATTTGGTAACATGTTCATATTATTTTTCAGCTTACTGCAAGCTTGAGATTTAATTGTATCCACTATCCATAAACAAAAAAAAAAGTGATTTGGCTTGGGTCCTGTTCTTTTTCTCATTTAGAGGTTGCATCCAGATATTGCATCTAAATGTTGTATCCTGAATATAACATCTAGATACAACATTTGGATGATGTTCTATTTTTTTGAATTTCTAATAGCATCTAGATGTTGAAATTTTAAATGATTAAAAATAACAATTTTTAAAAATACCTAAGATTCTGTCTTTTTCAGAAAAAACTCAAGATTTCATACTTTTCGGAAAAACGCAAATTTCAGAAAAACGCAGATATGACGAAAACGCGGATTTCGGAAAAAAATCGGATTTCCAAAAAAAACGCGATTTCCGAAAAACGCGGATTTCCAGAAAAAACGCATATATCAGGAAAAACGTGTATTTCAGGAAAATACGGATATGGGGAAAACGTTTATTTTAGAAAGAAAAAATCACAGATTTCTAGAAAAACGCATGTTTCAGGAGAAACACAATTTTCGGGAAAAATGCAGAATTTCGGGAAAAACTCGAATTTGGGGAAAATACGGATTTCTGGAAAAATGCGGATTTCCGTAAAAACTCTGAAATCCAGGTTTTGAGAAAAACACGAAATCACGGGTTTTCGTAAAAATGCGAAACTCTGGGTTTTCGGCAATCCAATAAACCTGGGATTTTGCTATTTCGGAAATCTGTGTTTTCTTGAAACCTCGAGATTTAGCGTTTTCCCCAAAAGCTCGGATTCCGCGTTTTACCGAAATCCGTGTTTTTTTACAGAAATCCGTGTTTTTTCGAGATTCCCCGATTTTCCTGAAATCCTTGTTTTCCCGAAATCCGCGTTTTTCCGGAAAATTTGTGTTTTTCTGGAAATCCGCATTTTTCCTGAAATCTGTGTTTTTCCCGAAATCCATGTTTTCTGAAAATCCGTATTTTTCGGAAATCCACTTTTTCCCCGAAATTCTGCGTTTTCCGGGATTTCAAGTTTTTCACGATATCCGCCTTTTCCCTGAAATCTGCATATTTTTGAAATCCATGTTTTCCTGAAATACGCGTTTTCCCGAAATCGTCGTTTTCTCGAAATATGCATTTTTCTTGAAATCTGCGTTTTTTCCATAAATCCGCGTTTTTTTTTTTCTTTCTGGAAATTCGTGTTTTTTTCCGGGATTACGCGGTTTTTTCTGAAATCTGCTTTTTTCCGTGATTCATTTTTTTCTCCTGAAAACAGAGATTCTTTATTTTACTTAAAAATCGGGATTCCACGTTTTCCCGAAAAATATACTTTTGTGAAAAAAGTTGTTCCAAGAAATTTGAGATGCTCCATCCAAAATCTACATTTTGTAATATCTAAAAAATCTAGATATTTGAGATGTTTATCATAGCATATAAAGTTGCATCTGAGTAAATATAAAAGGAAAAAAAAAATAACATTTGAGCATTTGATGCTGCATCTAAATGAGGAAAAGAACCGCCTTTGGTTATATAGTTTTGATCATAAAGGTTTCAGATTTAATACTCCTCTGCATTTACTCTCTTGTGCGTCTTCTTCTGCACAACCACAGTTCACTCAGTTCCAATTCACCAAAGATCAATAAAGATTTTATTACCTTCAATGACTTTGTTAACTCTGTTAGATCTTCCTTCCCATCCTCAGATTTGTTTGAGTTGCTCTTGTTTCTCCATAGGTTCATGCAATAACCGATCCACCAAGTTAGAAGATTTCAAGGTTAGAGATTGTGTGTCGTGACAATGAACTTAGATGAGACCTCGGGTGGGAGAAATGAAGCATCTCTCTTTCTTTTGTTCTCGGTACTCTTCTCTATCTGTTTCACTTGCTTCTCCTGCCACAATTTCTGTGACTTCTTTTTGTCACTCAAGAAGTATTCTCCAGACTCCAATTGTGAATCAACCTGCAACAATCATTACAACAAGGTCAAAAATTCTAACATTAAAGCAGAAACTAGAATAGAAAGAAGACCCATATATACTTCTTGAATGAATGAACATAGTCTTCCATACCATAAGAGATCAAGGGACATAAGTCTCATTCCATACCCTTCTACGAAAAAATTGAGCATATTTTATACTTCCAGAATTTATAATTTCCATAACATAATGCATAAACAATTAAACTTTTGTAGAGTGTTACCAAAGTTTCCGACAAAAAAAATACGAAAATAAAAAGGTGTGTATGAATTATTTTTCTGTATTTTTCGTATGAAAATAATGAATGGGTCTTGTAGAGTCCCAGTTTATTAATTTGCAAAACTTATTTAATAAATGGATGATAAAATGGTCCTCATAAAAACCCATAAACTTTTGAGTTTTTTTCCACAACAAATACTCATTTAGATCTATTAATAACTCATTTAAACATTTCTAGATTAGAGAAATTATGTTGATTTATTGAATAATAACCCACAAAAATTAAAAGATTTATAAAATCGTAGAATTTTTAATTTTGAAAAATTATTTTGGATACTAGTTCATAAATTTGTAGATATTAGTGAATATTCAAAAATAATTTTAAAAGAAACTAACATTTTATTTATTAAAAAGTGATGATATGAGCTAAATTTAAAAATGAATGTTTTTAAGACAAAAATAAAATATGACTGATTGTAGAAGCAAATGTAGATGTAAGGTATCATATGACCGAGGTCAAATTTGATTTTTTTTCTTTTTTACAATTTTAATTCAAATTTTTAACAAAAATGAGTTCAAATACTTAAAATTTACTAAATTGCACCTCTAGTCTATGTTTTGACTCAAGTGAAAAAATTCACACATCTTCCCCTGTGACTGATTATATTTTAAAATTTAAAATTTGTGAAATTTATTATATATTTTTTATCACCAGTTTATTATATGTATTTATGATTTTAAACCCTATATAATTTTATTTTATTTTATAATTAATTTTGTATTATATGTTAAAAATCATATTCAATAGGCCAATATGTAAACACGTGAAACTATTGACTTACAATACCTTTATAAGAAAGATAACAAAAAGCAATGCATCAAATAAATTATGATACGATGTAATAAATTAAGACGAGATCTCAGTGAAATCTGACATGTCGAAAGCATATGATCAAGTAGAATGCCGTATTTAGAAGCTGTTATGAGAGTTTAGGGTTTCCATCCAATATGGATTAGGTGGGTGATGAGTTGTATTTCTACTGTGACTTATTCGGTGTTGGTTAATGACAAGGCCTTTGGTTTGATTATTCCGAAGCGGGCATTGAGACAAGGAGATCCGCTTTCTCCCTTTCTGTTCGTGCTTTGTACTGAGGGCCTGATTGCTAAACTATCAAATGCTGATCATTCTGGTTTGATAAAAATGATTCGTTTTTCGTCAGCTGATCCTACCATTCACCATTTTTTTTTTGCAGATGACAATTTACTCATGTGTGGAGCAGAGGAAGATCAATGTGTCAACTTGAAGAAGATTCTATCAGATTATGGTAAAGTATCAGGCCAAGTGATAAATTACAAAAAATCAGCAATACACTTTGGCAAGAAAATTTCATCCAGGCATAGATTGAGGATCAAAGAGGTTTTAGGAATTACCAATGAAGGTGGAGATGGAGCGTATTTGGGATTACCAGAAGCTCTCAAAGGCTCTAAGGTCAAAATATTCTCTAACATTCTGGAAAAACTGTGGTCTAGACTCTCATGTTGGTTTGCGAGATCTCTCTCTCAAGGGGGAAAAGAGGTGCTGTTAAAAGCTGTGGCAATGGCGCTTCTGGTGTATGCAATGTCAGTGTTTAAGCTGCCGAAAACAGTTTGTGATGCCCTTGCAGCAGCTATGGCAAAATTCTGGTGGAGTTCTATTGAAGGGAAACGAAAAATCCACTGGATTAGATGGGAGTCATTGTGTATCCCAAAGATTGAAGGAGGTTTAGGCTTCCGTGACATACAGTGCTTCAATAAAGCTTTATTGGCTAATCAAGCGTGGAAGATCTTAGTGGAACCAATTTCTCTCTTGGCTAGAGTGCTTAAGAGCAGGTACTACCCGGACAACAATTTTATGGAAGCAAAGTGTCAAAACAACCCGTCATATGCTTGGAGGAGCTGTTTGCATGGACGATCACTGGTCCAAGAGGAAGCCCAAATTATGAAAGGCAATGGGGAAAATGTCAAAGTCTGGACAGAGAAGTGGTTTGGAAGGCATAGTTGTAGAGTTCCACTCATGAAAAATCGGTTCATCAACCTTGATATGACTATCAGTGAACTAATCGATAGAGACGAAAGAACTTGGAAACTTAGCCACTTGAAGGAACACTTCTATGGTAACGATGTCTGCTCGATTTTACAGGTACCACCAGCGATCGATGAGGATGACTCATGGTTGTGGCCCTTTACTCATTTTGGAGGTTATTCAGTAAAGTTTGGTTACTCCTTAGCTTATGAGAAGAAGGAAAAAGGGATGACCGGAAGAGCTGTTGTGGAACCGTCATTAGCACTTCTCAAGAATAGAGCCTGGAAAATAAAAGATCCATCCAAGATAAAGGTGTTCATATGGAAGGCGTTATCAGGGGCTTTGCCGGTGGCCGATCGCATAATTCAAAAGGGAATATCAATTGATGATAGATGCCAAGCCTGCAGAGAGATGGGGGGAAGATATCAATCACGTGCTATTCTCTTGTACACGAGCACGTCTTACCTATTCCTTGGATCATTTGGCGCCTATGGAAAAATAGAAACACATTGGTGATGGAAGGTCAACTTTTTGATCCGTTGCTTACTAAGGCAAAGATTGCAGAAGATGCTACTTTATGGAAAACGGTTAATTCTTCACAGTTAGATACATATCAACAACAAGTTAATGCCTTAAACTCGGAGAGACGACGAAAACAGAGAAAATGGGTACGACCCCCCTTCCCTTGGCTCCGTTGTAATATTGGTACTCATTTTGATGAAATAACCAAAGCTGGGGTTTATCTTGGGTACTAAGGAACTGTGATGGGAAGGTCCTCTTACACTCTCGTCTTTCGATTGCAGAAGCGCCTCCCTTGGCTGATTTAAGGTTTAGAGGGTTTTTATGGGGTATTGAAAGTGTGACTGGTCTACATTTTCAAAAGGTAGTTTTTGCAATGGAATCAAATGATCTGGCTAGTGCAGTAATTAAGCCGAGCCTCTGACCAGTCCTGCGATATCAATCCAGTGAAGTTCGGAGAAGGCTACTAAGTGTTGTTCAGTGGGATTGTGCCTTTGAATCCAAACATGCAAATCGTGGAGCAAACCGGATCGCTAAGAGCGCATGTGAAGCTAGGAATTTTCAGTCGTACGTGGCTAGGGGAAATCCAAGATGGCTGGAGAACTTATTCGTTAGGGAGGCAATGGAGGTTTCGACCTCTTGCTAAGCTAATTAGGTTCTCCGAGGTTTGACCTTTGCTCCTGATTTGTTGTATGGATTTAGTTTTTTTGGCCTCTGTTCATCTATGGCTATATGTGTTTATGGCTTTCGCGGTTTATTGTCCTTCGCTTGATCTTAAAACATTGTTACTTGTGTGTTCTTCGCACACTTTTTGGTCTAATATTATTCAGTGAAAAAATAAATTAAGGCGAGATCTCCACCTCCGTAGTTCATCAGCGGTATATCTGGAAGCGGCCACATCTCATTTTGGAATTTTGGATCTTTTTGTGTTTTTGGGCCTTTAAGACCTTTGGGTTATTGGTCTAATATTATTCAGTGAAAAAAAAATTAAGGCGAGATCTCCACCTCCGTAGTTCGTCGACGGTATATCTAAAAGCGGCAACATGCCATTTTGAAATTTTGGATCTTTTGTGTTTTTAACTTAGATTTTAATCTACTGTTTTTTGGATTTTTATGGGGTTAACCATGGGGTAATTTAATTTATGTAATTTTTGATTTTTTTCTCTTGTTATCTCAATAATTCTGTCAAAATCCAATAAATGATATAAATTTTTAATTTTTTCCGTCTAGAATTATATTAAACAGAATTAAGGTTCAAGTACAACGAAAATTTAGAATTTACAACCAACTCGAAGAAAGAGATTGAAATAAGCGGGAAAGAAGGCTGAGCAACTAATCACATGTGTTTTTTGTAAGGAACCATGATCGCCTACGGATTATAGCAAGTCTTCCACTGAATCTACAGATAGAAGTCCCACAAGCAACAGAAGCCGAAACAACAGTTCGAGAATTACAGGGACTAAGAACAATTTTTGTATCCGAATTTTCCCTAGCACGAAAAGAACTTCGTTTGCCCATCTATCCGACAAGAACACGAAGACAAACCTCTGACCAATCTGAAAACCCTTGGAATCTCCTAACTCGATGCATGAACCAAATCCAAGCTCCACATCGTACCAACCAGACAACAAAAGCACAAACATAAGCGAGTACATAGACTAAACCGCAACTTTCAATCTATACACTACACCCATAGATATACAACTGGAACCAAGACCAGCCATACTGCTTAAACAAAGACAATGAACCTCACAGAAAAGATTATATCTCGCCACCACAACAATAACGATGAGCAGAAACGATGAGCAGAAACGATGAGCAGAAGTGAGTGATACCCAACAAAAAAAAATTAAGGCTGAAAGATAGAGAATCAATGATGACAAATATGTAATTAAGGATTTTATCCAAAAAAAAGTTAAGGCTGAAAGATAGAGAGAGAGAATCAATGATGACAAGGATGTAAAGGAGAGGAGACATGCGTGACGGAAAAGATACTCAAAAACGGCACACACTTAGCATTAAATTTAATATTTCTTTATGAGAACAGAGAAGTTTCGAGAGAGAGAGAGGCATAAACCCAAACCCCTGCTTCACGTCACTCCAACAAAATGCAGTCAACGTGCTTTCATAACATGTGGACACTAACTTAACCCACTCTCTTCCTCTCGCGATTGTTTTACACTCTCCTTTTATCCATTTCTTTTTGCAACCATGCTTGCTATTTAATATTGGTTAAGTAGTATATTTTATACATAGTTATAATAAATTATATATATTTTTAATGAATGTTAATTAATAATTAATCTATTAAATTAAAATAGAATTATCAATCACAAAAATAAACAATTTTATATAATGATTTAAAATATTACATTACGATAATATTATTTCCTTATAATAATATAAAATTAAATTTTAGGATTTAATAGTACGAAATATCAGATAAGTATCTATAGATTAATATTTTTTAACATATTCAAAAATAATTACCCAATAAAATTGATATGCAAGACATTTTATCTACAAAATATCAAAATTTTAAGATTTATTCAATTATATTATTTTTTTACTCTATATTATTGTAAATATTATTTTTTTATATTTTTAGTTAAAAATTTTAAATGTTAAAATTAATTTTAGAATAAATAATATCTACCATCTACTGAACTATTTTAGTTATAAAATTGAAGAAGATAAGAAACTATTCGGCTTTATAAAAAATAAATATTTTTCTTTTTTGGTGTCATGTATGATATACAAATAATTTCTGTATTTTGAAAAAGGATTTATATAGTATGTAAAATAAAGTGTGGAACCACTTTTAAAAATTGTTCCATCTTTCTAGATTTTTTTTATTCTTCTAAACATAGTATACTTTATGATGATGATTTCTTTTTATAAAAGTAATGAAGTTTTGTTCCACATTATGACATCAATTAAAATGTTTTTTTCTTTAATGCTTATGATGATTTCTCCACATTACTGATTTCCTAATACTGTTAAACACATTGCTTATTTCATTTAAAATAAGCAAATCTCAGTTCTCTAACATTTTTTTTATCTTTGTAAAAATTCAAATTCAAATTTATTTTTCAGGTGTGTATATCTGAAATATGGATTACATACCCAGTGTATCCTTNGTGCTCCGGATGCAGAGAACGAGTCCGATGTTGCTCTCGGTATGACTCAACCTGCTATGTCGGATGCTCAATGCTTGGTTCCGATTCCTCTTGTTGTCACCTCTGCTGCTAACTCCTCTGCGCAACGTCTCCCTGCATTGCCTCTTAACGGAGAATCCGCAACCCATAATACT
>OVAU01003801.1:552-10709 GCA_900406315.1 Biscutella laevigata subsp. laevigata | reverse complement strand
TCAGAAAAGGAGTCTTTGCCACGAGAGTGGACTGATTTATACTTGAGATTCCCAGACCTAAGTCTTGCATTTTGATGTTAATATTGAGCACCATGTTCTTGCATTTAATCACCTAAATCATCCCTTAAGTTCATCTGCTTANAGTTTATGTGTTTCATTTAGGATAGTTGAGTGACAGCTTCGAATCCTTATTTGCTTAGACTGGTTGAATTCTCTATAGAACTGATTGATCTAGTAGCATCCCGAATTGGTTCGACATTCTTACCCACCATCACCTTTCTATCACCACATAGAGCACATCTTTACTCCACTCTTTTAATCCATAGGATTGTTAGGGTAAAGAAAACCTCTTATCACCTACACCCGACAAAGAACCAGGTAAAACTTTATTCTCTACTGAGATTGTGGAAGTATCTAGTAGTAACATTTCAATGAGGCAAAACTAGTTCGAAAGAAGAAAACTAAGAGAAGAAAGAAGAAGAGAAAGGTTGGTGATGGTACGAAGGAACAGGTTGAAGCAAAAACCATCTTAGTAGAAGGCACTGGTCAGATCATTGAAGCTAAGACACCAAAGAACTCCTCTGAGAGCATAGGCGAGAGCGATGTCAAGGAAGCTCTGGATGGAGACATTAACGACTCTGAACCTCAAGCTGCAAAGAAGAAGAGGAAACCTAGGAGGAAAAAGAAGAAGAAAAAGGAGGCAGCTCCTGTTGAGATCAAGGAAGTCTTGGATGTAGAGACCGACTCTGAGGAGATAGTTATTGCTAACTTTGTGGGCGCTAAGGAAGTTGATGGGACAGCTGATCCAGGCAACCTCACACCCCCCCCCCCGTGCTGCAACAAAGAAGAAACGCTAAAGAAAGAAAAAAGTAAAGAGGATCATACTCAGGGAACCCAACGGAGTAGTTGCTAGAGGATTGTTGTTAAACTTACTCCTTACATATGCGATGGGGAAAGTATTGAGTACAAGGTCTGGAGCACATGCAAGACAAAACCATTCCACAAGGTTATTGGTATGCTGACGCCAGAATGTAAGGAGAAAGGCAAAGAAGGTCTTTCACCCTAATGATCCGGATCATCTCTTTCAGGTTGCTCAATCTTGTACCTCAGGATATCGTCATTACACCTAAGCCCGATCCACCAGCAGAGGAAGGAGTCGAGGTCACCCTTTCTTCCCCAGCCACTTCTTGATTGGCAAAAATCCGTCAAGCTCGCGACGTTAAACAAGCGCTCCTGGGAGGCACCCCACAGGTACTTCATTCATATATTAATTAGATTCGTTTGTTTTTCACAGGTTTTGTGTTTTTGATGAGTTTCAGGTCAATTTTCGGAAAGTTTTTCCAAGTACGAACAGCGCATTTGTTCGATCGAACACAAAATTTGGGAATGCAGAGTTCGATCAGACCCATTTCAGTTCGATCGAACATCTTCCCTGATTACCCAGAATCCCTTGCTCGTTTGCCGCATGACCACACCTTAGTCGGGAACACGATATCCTTTTTAGTTTTGGTTTTTGCGAATAAAACTGGTGGCAATTCGTGCTTTCAGGTTCTTTTTCACACTAGGATGTGAAGTAAGTCTGGGGGAGTGTATTGTAGCCTAGCCCACGCTGCTTCTATGAATTCTTGATTTAGCACTTTCTAACTCTCGCATGGCTATGGAATTATGACGCTCTCTTATGATGATTGACCCCAATTTGAAAGTCTACTACCTAGTATCACCACAACTTCTTGTTGTTCAGTACAGGGAAACTAGAGAACCACATGACCAAACTCCCTCCCAGAAAACCAAAGCTTGGTAAAGCTTTGTTGGATCTGAGGCTGACTCTTTATCATAACCTAACATGCCTTTTAATTTTTCTTGTCAGGAGTTTGATATCAGGAAAGAGAAGTAGATTACGCTCAGGATTTGTTCAACCTTTTTCCACTCTTTCTGAGCTGAATGGACGAACTCACCTTTAGTTTGGTAACATTCCCTGAACCAAAACCTCTTTTCCAGCTCCAGATGTCTATCCTTTTCGTGTTATTAAGTGTTCATTCATGTGTAAAAACTATGGAGAGAGTTTGAGTTAACTTGGTCCTGCTGCTGTTTAGATAGTTGGAATCTTAGGTGGTTAGACAATGATCATGATTTGATAGTGATGCTTGTGTGTTTTTCCTCTTGGAAATAGGAAGTATAACATTGGGTGGGTTTGTAGACTCGTTGTTGGGTATTTTGAACCTGAAAATCGAATATTGAGATGTGTTTGCTGCTGTTTTAAATGGTTTAAAACCTTGTACTCAGGAAAAGGAAGTGTTCGATCGAACCCTCAAACTGTTTGATCGAACACTCAAATTGTTTGATCGAACCCCTCAGTCGTGCTTACATAGTTCGACCAAACCCCTATGGTTCGATCGAACCCCTGAAGTGGAACTACTTAGTTCGATCGGACCCAAAAAGGTTTGATCGAACCCTCCCCTTAATAAAAAAAGGAAAATAAAAATAAAAATAAAAAGAAAAGGAAAAGGGGAGGAGAAAAAGAAAAAGAAAAGGGAAAAATGAAAAGAAAAAGACACTTATGTTTGGATATCAATATAAATTGCTTGTTTCGATTCAGTTGGGTAGATGGTTCCTGCAGCTAGGTAGTATGTTAGGTCAAGACCCTCACTTACTCGCTCTTTCTCATGATTTTACATAATGATATGACCCTTTGAAAATCTCTTTGTTGAGCACCTCAAACACTCCAACCTCACCATTAACAACCTCCTTGCATCATAACTGAACCCTCTTTTCTTGATTGAAAAAACTCTTTGATAAGAAACTCACGCTCTCTTTAATGAATGTAGTGAGTCGGCTGATTTGAATGTAGAATCTATTCTGGTGGAGGTTCATAATATGGACAGGCCTGGGAGGTCATCGTGGGGATTTGTGGACAATGTGCTAACACTTTTAGTATGAGTGTGATCTATGGGTTGTTTTTAGACAATGGTCGACTGAGGAGAGCAGAGTCCCTGCGACTTCCCTTTTTCTTGGATCTGTCTTTACTAGAGGACAAGCAAAGGTTCAAGTCTAGGGGAGGTTATATCTCGTGTTTTTTGTGGTTTCAGTCCCATCTTTTGATGGGATTCTGAACCCCTTTTCGAGTTATTAATGTGCTTTTAGAGCTTTTTTGTCTCCTTTCAGGATTCCACAGGTCTGGAGAAGAAGTTCAGGAAAAGAAGAGTTTTGGGCGTTTTTGGGAGAATTTCTAAAGAAAACAGTTTCGTCCAGGTAACAGTTCGATCGAACTCCCCATGGGTTCGATCGAACCTTCACTCCGAGTAAGACCCATTGGGCCTTCTCCGCAAAAAACGAGGCGTAGAAGGAAATGAGACCCAGTTCGATCGAACCTCCTTGAGTTCGATCGAACTCGATCCAAGAATGAAGGCGTTTGAGCTGAAGCGAGAAAACCGGGATTCGAATGAGAAGATCAAGTGGGTTTGATCGAACCACACCTAGCTTCGATCCAAACTCGAAGCTGAGTTTCCCAAAGTTTCGTTTTGAACCCAAGCCCACTTGTGCCATGATGACGTCACTAGTTCCTATATAAGCACCAGAGAGACACAAATCTTGCAAGCTTTTTCCTTATTATTTTAGTTTACTGTTTTTCTACAACCACGTTTTTATATTTTGATTTGTTAGGGGAGACAGATTTAGAATCTACAACTCTGTATTTGGAACCCTTGTTTTGATTTTATTTGAGTATTATTTCATGCTTTCAACTATGCTTTGTTTGATTGCCTTGATTATGTTTGAGTAGATCATTAGATCGGATTTAGGGTTATACAAAAGCGACTGCTAGGGTTCATGTTTGGATTAGGTTTAGAGAAAAGATGAATTGATTCCTTTAGAGGCTGATTTGTAGCTTGGGTTCGACCTGGCAAGTTGAACCTAAGGTTTATGATGATTCAAGTCTGACAAACACTAACTGAATCACCCAGATCTGCATCTAAAGGATTCTTAAGGATCCTCTCTTAACTGTTGAATTGAAGCCCGACTTCGATATGACAAATCAAGTCTAGAGCTAAGAAAGATCTGAGCCTGACAAGCACCAAACCGGATCGCCCAAGTCAGTGATTAAGAGAGACTGGAATTGAACGGTCTAGCCTCACAAACAGGATCGATCAGCCCTAGTGAGGTAGACTAAATTAGATTCGTGATTGGCTATTGCAAGCATTGAGTGACGAACGCGAGGTGTTTAAACAGTTAGTCTAGAGTTCAAGTTATGTTATGTAGATCCTAAGTTATTTTCTTAACCACATGTCTGAACTGTTTCAGCCAAAACCCCTTTTAAACTCTAGGTCTGATTGCTTGCTTATCGGATTTTAACCCCGGTTGTTCTATTTACTGCTTTCATCACATCACCATTGCCTGCTAAATCAACCTCTCTTACTGTTTTAGTCATTGCTCAGTCTTGCATGTCTCTTTGTATTAGTTTTTAGTCTATGTGGATTTGATCCCTAAGTACTACAGTTGAGCGTATGTGCACTTGCAGATAATTAGTTGTCTAGAGTAAAACCTGAATGACATCAAGGCGTCTTTGGACTAATGTTGTTTTCTATTTTGTTCTTTTCGAATTCCATATATGCATTGTTAATTATTATGATTTACTAAAAACCAAAAAAATTCAAAAATTGCAAACAAAAAAAAAACAAAAAGAATCATGCTTTTATTCGGTTTTTGAAGTTCAGAAAGTCGATGAAATAACATTTTGATACGACTGATCATGGAAGAATGATATACTTTTTAGGAGTAGAGATATTGGAAGAAAGGAAGGCATTTATATCCGTGAAAGGAAATTTGCAAAAGAAATACTTGAAAGATTTCAGATGGGCTTATGCAATGGAGTAAGCAATTTAATCGTTCAAGGGGTGAAGCTGTCAAAAGAGGGAGGAGGAGCAGTCTTAGACATGGCACTCTACAAGCAAATGATAGGAAGCCTCAATGTATCTCACTGTCACAAGGCATGATCTATCATTTGTTGTAGGGCTTGCTAGTCGCTATATGGAAAATCCGACTGAGACACATTTCCAAGTGGTCAAGAGAGTACTAAGGTATGTGAAAAACACTTTGGAACACGGCATCATGTATACATGCGAAAGAAGCATAAGTTTTCAAGCGTATACGGACTTTAACTACACTAGGGATCTAGATGATCAGAAAACCACATCTGGTTTTGTGTTCTTAATAGCTAGAGGAGTTGTGTCATGGAGTTCAAATAAACAGTACATTGTTCTTTCCACAACAGAAGCTGAATGTATTGTTGCAGTATCATGTGCCACACAACGATGTTGGATGAAAATAGTAATAGGTGAGTTTGGAGAAAACAACGAAGATTGTATCACAATCAAGTGGGATAATAACTCGGCAATACAACTCCCCAAGAAACTAGTACATTACAAACAGAGCAAACATATTGAAGTATGTTTCCATTACTTGAGAGAATTGGCCAAGGAAGGGAAAGTGGAGCTGACACATTGTGGAACGCAAGATTAAGTGGCCGACATCATGACGAAACCATTGAAGCTTGAAACCTTCATGAATATGAAGAAATGACTAGGCAGAGTTGAAGTACCCAGATAAACTGATAACTGTGGAAATATCAGTTTAGGGAAGAATACTTCTTTATTTATTATCCGAATCCGGCCCATACAAACAAACAGAGCCCATAAACCGAGCCCAAGAATAAACTTACAACTCAAATAATCCAAGGCCCAAGGAAAAAACCCTAAGGCCCAAACCTCAAAACCCTAGACCTAAAAGAGAGATGAGTAACTTGAGTGGTTTTGCGCCGCCGACGAAGTATCCCGGAGACCGCCGCCGCAAACCGCCAATTGCGAGTATGTTGGTCTCGATCCCGGCTATATGGCGGAGATCCAAATCGCTTTTCGCCGAGATCCAAACCGCTCGCTGATTGAAATAGAGGAGAACAACTCTTCGAAGAGGCCATGTCTCCGCCGAATCCCCGCTAACGGTACCCCACCGGGCGGAGAGAATAGAAGACAACAGCTCTCCGGAAAGCCTCTCCTCGCCTGGTTCGGAGACTTCACCGGAGGAAGATGCGCTTTTCGTCGACCCCGCCGTCGCTTCTTACGCAAGGACCGGCGATGAAGGATCTCCAAGCAGCGGTGACAGGTAAGGGGAGTCTCTGTCTCGGACCCCGAGACACTCCGACGGAGAAGCTGACACACTCACCAGGGCCCGCGGGGATCTCTGCAAACTGAGATCGGAGAGCTTCTGGCCAAGGGCAAGGTCGCGGGGCAAAGCGCTACGGCTCCGGTTTGGATCTTCTCTCCGTCTAGATCTGAGAACCACCGTAGTGGATCGGAAGAAGAAGACGCTTTCGCGAGAGAAGTTCTTTCACCGGCGCCGGAGCTTAAGAGGGGCCGGAAAACGGAGCTAAGTCACGTGGTGCACGGCGGCCAGGCGAGGGCGATATCGATCTCCGCTTCTCCTCTCTCGCCGGAGACTCTTCGAAAAGCGAAAGAGCTAGAGAGAAGGAGATTAGGAGAGACAGAAAATCTCACGTTTTAGAGACCTAGGTCAAATATATTGTTTCTAGTTTGTTAAAGACCTCATAATTAGTAGGAGGTAGTTGTAGTTGATTTGGCTTTAACGACCATTTGGAATAATGAGAAATGCATAATTTTTTTTTCGTTTTCATCATTTAATTTCTTACTTCGTTCCAAATAGACTTGAAGTACCAAAACCAACAATTTGAGATTAACAACCTCGAGATGTACCAATGACTCAATATATGTTACTAGTATTTTCTACCAAACTTGCAACGAACAATCTCGAGATGTAGAGTGTCTTTGATGGTTCTGATTTATTTGAATCCGCTTCATAGTTACAATATAAATTTCTTTATTTTTTGTTGAAAATAGTTTTTATAATTGTATTACTTGACTAGCTAAATTTAATTATGATTTAGAAGAAATTATGTTTATATTCCTTTTAATTCATGTTTTTTTTTTATAAACATTTAGTTATTTTATATTCTTTTCTATTAAAATTAGAATAGGTAAAAATAGTAATTTATCAAAGCAAAAAGGATGTTAAAAGTATGCCATAACATAAATTCTAAGCTATTGTAAATTCGAAATAAATTTTTATTGAAAACCGTTAAATATATCCATAAACAAAAATCATTTTCAAAAATAACTATCAGAAATCCGACAAATTATCCTTCATCTTATAGATGGGACTAATTCCACTGGTGTTTACCTATTGGGAAATTAGCCTACAAATATATCATCAAAATGTTATTTGAATGTGTTTATCAGATATCCATCAGAAATTTTTTATGAACCTTATTTTTTCTTTGACAAGAACGGACGGTTCTAATCAACATAACTTATTTTTTACTGATTAAAGAAAAATATTTCTTGTTATTTAGAATTTTAGATAAAATTTAATTTTTTTTTAAACTGCCAGTATTATTGGATTTTTATTTAATTTAATATAACCAATTCGTGGAGGAAAAAAGCGAGTAAATGATGTCTAGTATGTTTTGCACTCATATTAGATCATTGTTTCATAGACAAGTTAAGTCATTTCAAAAGTAATTTGAGAAAGAGAGACATGTCATTTACAAACTCCATAAAGTAGTGGACACAATGATAATACCAAGAATGAGATATGATCCTGCTTGGTCTTTAATTAAAATGACCTACGACCTCATTTTTGCTAGGGAAGTTGTAGCCTGGTTCAAATATTCAAACAAGGTTAATAAAGATAATCTTGAATAATAAATTTTATATATTTCTTCAAGTGAAAAAAAAGCTTACCCTAGTTTCATTGCTTGTTCTCTTGGAGGTTGTAGTTCTATGAGTTGAAGTTGTGGTGTTACATATGTTCCCTTTCCATTGTTTGTAGGATCTACACTTGAATTTCCGTCAATTGCATTTGTTCTTCCATGAACCTGACACTACGATGAAGTAATGTTTCATCGAACTCTTTTTTTGTATTTTTCTCGTGGGAAATTTTCTTATTGAACTCTCACCAAATTCCAATTTTTAAGTGGAAAACAATTGGAAATTACCAACAAAATATACGCGGGAAACTTGTAGACAATTTCTAATCAATTTGTGATAAACTCAAAAGCGTGGGAGATTCTGTGGGAATTCGTTGAAATATAAACAAAATTTAGTCATTACCTTCTTAAGCAACTCAATATTTTCTTTACGCATCATATCTACCATACTATGTAGCTCTTGATTCTCTTTTTGGATGATTTGACCCTGTAATATAACCAAAGATTCGGTTTAAAATTAAACATAAACATAAATGAAATTTGTCACTCTTTCTTAATTATCAACCCCAAAAGAGCTTCTATTTTTTTTTAGTTTAGCTAATTAACAAACCTTACGATTGAGTTCTCTGATTTCATCAGTCATAAGTTGGTCCTACAAAAATTCCCCAAATTATGTGCAAATAACAAAATATGTCCCTCAAGTAATTTGGAGAAGTAGATGCTTATGTACCTTTTTTAGACGAACACCTTTAAGACTTGATTCTAGCTGGTCTTCTAAATTTTGTAGATCATTAGCATTCATTCCAGAAAGTTCTTCTCCAACCAATTTCCTACATTTTATTATAAATTAATTTTATGATATGCTTTTGAGAATGCCATTTGTGTTATAATATCGTAAAGATTCATTTTCTTTTTCGACATAGGACTTGAGATTTTTCTTACCTATGACATTCTTGTAGATACTGAAGTTGTTGCTGTAAACTCGCAACCTCTCTTTGCCAAAACTAGTAATATAAAGAGCAAAATTAACAATGAATATATATAAAAGTAACCCATAACAACTATTTTTGTGTTCACATGAACATTTGGTCTAGAAAATATTAAAGTTGGCAATTTGGCATAAACATTAATTGGGTTTGTGAACACTAAAATATGTTAAATTTCAATTTTTTATTGTAAGAATTATTTCTGAAAATAATCATCAAGACTAATAAAACCATGCATTTGATCAACGTTCATTTCAAAAGTTAAGTAAAAATATAACATATATTTTATTATTTATTTGTTTTAATTTTCATTTGTTAAAAAAAATAAATACATTTTCAGTCATCTTAACTTCAATTTAGTAACCAAACTATTAGGAAACATGGGCTTCCAACTCAAAACTAATTGGCAATGAGTGGATTGACCCATGAACCTTATATACTAGTGAAGAGTAGTCCCACCTTTCCAATGTGAGACAATTCACATTCTAATAGGCCTCCTCGAGATGTGGGCGGAGAATACCCAACATCTCGGGCATACCACAACGACGGGCCATGTATACGGGTCACTTGACATGTGAGAAACCGTGTTTATGGGAAAGCGTCAGTTGGGCTTAACTTGGCTCTGATACCATATTAGGAAACATGGGCTTCCAACTCAAAACCAATTGGCAATGAGTGGATTGACTCATGAACCTTATATACTAGTGAAGAGTAGTCCCACCTTTCCAATGTGGGACAATTCACATTCTAATACAAATATATGACATATAGCCTAATAATTATGTTAGTGTGGTTATTGTGGTACTATAATTATAAATAGTAACAAAATTATGAATACGAATTATGAATATTTATAATTATGAATCGTTGTGTGAAACATTAAGTACTCAATTTATAATGTAATGTGTATCATAGATTTTGGTACACTCGCTATTCAAACACATTTTGATGATAATTGATGCTAATATATTCAGGTCCATTTATTCCTCTCTGAAATAGTGATGCATTTTTTTTTTCCGGTTAGTTCAAATAATAATTCTATTAGTGATTTAGTTTAAGCAATAATTTTATTAGGGCTTTATTTTAAACAATTAAAAATGTTGTTTGATACGTCTAAATAATATTTTATTGGCAACAACCACATGAAACCTTAACACATATTAAATCCACGAAACATATATTATAAACCTTAACATAAGATCACGATTAACCGTACCACCCACAGTCTATATATATCTTCTATATGATGAATATTATAAAATGTGTTGTTGGTGAAACATAGACACAAAAACAATGTAAAATTATTTCAATATAGTTGTATTATATATGCCCTAAGGCCCCTAACAAATGCAGATCATTATTGAAATTCTGTTCGATTTCATTAATTTTTTTTTCGT
>OVAU01003800.1:0-10709 GCA_900406315.1 Biscutella laevigata subsp. laevigata | reverse complement strand
AAAGTTATTTTCTTAAAAATGATCCTTAAATAATACTATAGTGATACATTTCTTAAAGTTTTAGATACTAAATACTTATTTTATTATTTTTTTTGGACCAAGATACCCAAGTATTTTTAAGATCATGGTCTAACACGTGTTATATGTTATAATTCTTATTCTTTTTGACGAATATTATTAACAATTATAATAATGTGTATACTGATATATAATATTTTATCATTATTGTAGATTTTTTACCTTCTCAGTGGAGTATCTTATTGCTGTTAATTATCAGATGTACTGTTTTTCCCATTCATTGGGATGTGTCTTAGTTTCTTCTTTTTTTTTTTTTTTGGCAAGAATGCATGTTTAAGCTATTATGGGTTGTATACATTTCTTCTCAATATAACATATTTAAAAAACTCACCCCTAGTGAAAGTTACTGGCTTACTGTACAAGCACTATATAATAGACCAATTTCGCTGAACAATTAATTCTTTTGAATAAAATAGTAATTGCACAAGGTTGGGTCATTTTCTGATTACTCGTGTGATAAATTTATTGACATCGTCAACTTAGAAAAACAAAATTTTCCAATTTTTATTTGGGCCAATTTTAGCATGATAAAACTCGATACTCTACTAAAAATGTTATCGTTTCGATATTCCTTGGATAGTAGAGAATTAAACAAGAGAAAATATGGTGTTAAAAGGAAAGTGTAACGTTAAAAAGTGTACTAGCAAGTTCGGAAAAAGAAAACATACAAATAATCAAATCATATACATAGAAATAACACAAAATCAAACCCCACAAAAAAAAAGCGATTGAATGTGCTTACATTTTAACTTGTTGCTGAAATTTTGTGTCTAACCCTTTTATCCGAACGGTGTGGACACTGGCGCTGGTCCCGCGAGTGCATCAGAACGTTTGATGCTTCCCATACCACAAATTATACAACCGGGCGACGACAGAGCAGCAAACTTTGCGCCGCAGAGATCACAAACATCGTACCCAATGGTTGATAATCTGCTGAGCGTAGCTGAGCATAACTGAGACGGATCTTCGAGTGGGTCGATGGATTTGTTGGATGTGCCTCTCTGGACACAGAGATCTACTAGTCCTCTTAATTCTTCTTGCTTGCTAGCTGGTGCCTTTGAGAGTAGCAGTTCCAGCATCTGCTTTGAGTAACCATAGTTTTGGACTTCCATGTTTCGTTTGATTGCAGTACGTATGCAGTTTATGCGGTGCTTTGCTAGTAGTGGCAGTGAAGCTAGATGCCTCGAGAGTCTAGCCATTTCTTCCTTTGCGCTTAATGCACTCGCGCCTTGGACTCTTTGAAGCCTCAAGATTTCCTGCAAATGCGAGAGAAGAGAAAGAAGCATTAGTAAGAGAGTTATCGCTGAACGGAATCTTCTCTCTTTTGTCAGGTAAGAAACTCCTAAGAGGGGGGAGATAGGAGAGTTAGTTTACCCGGAGGAGAGTTACGGCTATCTTGTACTGAGCACAGATTGTGGCTTGAGCTTTGATATCAGCTCCGCGTGATTGATCCTTAGCCAGAGCCAAGAATGCTTCGTCAAAGCAAGACAGTGCATCTGGAAGCTGGTTTTGTTCAAGATGGGCAAGTCCAGTCTTGAAACAAACCGGAGCTGCAGCTCCACGAGGAACCTGAGGAGAGTAATCATCACAGGGGAGAAAAGCAACAGTGAGATTTAATGCATTTACTTGAGACACCAAGAACAAACCAAGGGCTTAGCACTAGCGGTCGTTAGAATATGGAATTGGAAGCTGAAACTTTTATTTTGGTAGTAGTAGGAATTTAGGGATCGATATGATCTTATAGTAATTCCAGAATCAGAATGCAGATTCACCTGTCCAGGACGAACTGAAGCAGGAGGCGAGTTAGGCTGTCCAGGAGGCTTTCCAGAATCACCAGTATTTGGAACTCCAAGAACGCTAAGATCAAGAGGCTGCGTAGAAACAGGAAGCTGTGGAGGAGGAACACCGCCGTCAGGAAGTCCCACGGTCTGATATGGAACACCAGGTTGTTGATTTGGCTGAGGAACGCCACCACCGGGAAGACCAATATCAGGCAGAGTAGTATTATTTCCTTGAGTTGGAACACCTTTTGCAGCTTCTGCAGCTTGAGCGCTTTGGTCCATTTTTGAAAGATAAGTGCCAGGAGGAGGCAATGTCTTGGCAACCTCAACAGATGGGATTGTGTTTTGGAAAAAGTCTTCGGGTATCGGTCCAGCTACAACTCCCATACTTGTACTAGACGTAGCTGGTTGGGACACTGGTTGAGGTTGCTGAGTCCATGAGCCCATTGCGAAAGGATCAACTGGAGCAGGAGCAGGACCAGGTGCAGAACTTGCAGTAGTTGAGGAAGAAGCCTGGCTTAGCATCTGACCCAAATCCTGGGATCCAGCACTAATTGATTTTGTTCTACCAAGTTGTAGAAGCCCATCTCCAAGTTTAAACGTTCTAGTAGCTTCTTTAAGCTTGTTGACGTCCACAGAGGTAGATGTGGGCTTCTCCCGTATTTTAATTTGCAGCTTCTTTTGTTTTGGTGCACCTTCCTCGTCACTGCTGCTGCCATCACCAGCAGCCCCATACAATGTCTTCTTGAACTCCTCGGCAGCCTTAGCCTGTTCATCAACCACGTTTGGTTTTCCAAGGGATTCCAGACCCATCAAGGAACTGGATTCACCTGCAGGAAGTGTCAAAGGTTTATCTGATACTGATTTACCCATCAAGGAAGTAAGCCCTCCAGGTTTAGAAACTAAGATATCTTCTTTGATCTCCACCACATTAACTCTGCCTTTGACACAGCCCAAATAAACTCCAATATGATCAGCTACTATTGATGGTATGGTTCCATCATCATTCTTCATGTATGGCATTACTTCCCCAGCAAGCTCCCATTTGGGTATACTCTTCATGTCTGTTGGAGTCTTAATTTCCCAGTTGCCACCACCCCATTCTGGTCCTTTTGGAACCATACTCTCAGCTGCGAAATTAGCAAAAATTCCCTGTGTCCATCCTGTAGACCGTATACGTAAAATCCTTTCACAATAACGTCTCAACTCAGGATCTCCACTTTCTTCTTCCAATTTCTGGGCAAGACGACGCATAGCACTAGGGTTGAGGTGGCATATGAAAAGATCTAGCATGCTCTCGTAGTCGGCTATTACTTCAAAAGTTTCCTTTGCACTATCAAACTGACCATATCTACAGTACAAAATGTCAAGTATTAGATGACTGAACCTTACCAATAACATTCCGTTAGCATACAGATGCAGTTTACGTAAAAGGAATAATAAATATTCTATCCAGGTTCCAACTAACTGTAACTGGAGACGCATATATAGGGTAAATAAATACTTGAGACTTGAGATCAACTCTCTATTGTTCAATTCAAGATGCACTAGAACTCCCTTATACATTATTCGTGCAACAGAAAATTGTGTTGAATAGGCCCTCCAGCAATAACTAACTATATATTCAGAGAGTCGGGTGTTATTTATGTCCTGCAAAGAAAGTTTACTCACTTGATACAGGCATATCCAAGCTGCCGGAACCTTTGGAACAAAAGTGATGTTGGAGGACATTTTGGATAGTCTCTAGAACGCAAGAACTCGTCCTTTAAAACCGACAATGCTGTGGAGAACCGAAGAGCCTTGATTGCATACGAACAACGTAATACCTGAAGTTTTTCATAATCGTTTAGTAAAAGAACAAACCTTCTGGGCGAGAGTTCTGGTCATAAGAATTACTGAAAATTTTGACTAACCTGGTTGAACTGAGGGCCTGCCTGAGCAAGTGATACAGCAAGATCTCCACATACCGGAGGGCTCTTAGCAAGAATATCAAGAGATCTTGGAGTAATTCGCAAGCTATCAAACCTGCAGCCAATATATATAAAAAACAAGCAAGCTAATATAGTTAGGATGGGAATGGGACTTGGTTGACGTTAAATATAATAACAAAGTTTCAAACGTAAGAGAAAGAAAAAAGACGGGTGCAAAACCTTGTTGTTATTTGATACAATACTTCAGAAAGGTCCAGTTTCTGTTCAAATGTTTGTTGCATTGTAGAAAATCCGATTAAAAGCGGTTCAAGTAGCCCCACAAGACAACTCTTGATTTCAATCCCCTTTTTCTGCTTCGGACTTATATCAGTGGGATTAGCGAGCAATAGGCGGTCATTCAGTGCACCAACTAAGGCTGCATTAAAGAGGATAAATTTAAGGGAACAAAATACAGTAAGTTTAACTTAAGTCTTTAGAGAACCAAGATCTGCTTACCTGCGTATGGTGTACTTATGGAAAGTATGGTTCTCACTTTCCCATCCCAGCCAAGCAAACATACAGCAGTCGTTGTAGAAAAGAGTAAGGCAGGCCCAACCCATAGAAGAGATCTAAAGTTTGTATAAGTTAAGGTTTTTCTCAATAAGCACACATCCAAATAGTGTTAACATATAATGCACACATTGAAAAGGTAATAAAGATAGTTTAAGAAGGATATTGATGGTAGTCCTCTATCATATTTTGTGGAACTGCTTGCTAATATATCAAAATCTGCAGACACCATCAGCACCCTTTGAGTTGTTAATATCCCTGCGACATATCCCCTGGGCGTTTCTTGCCATTGAACCTATATATTTTAGACAACAGTATTCTTTATAGAACATGTGGGAAGAGAAGGGGGAGGAGGGTACTACGTTGAATAGATGTTGCAACAGAGTCTGTACCAGCAATCAGCTAGTCATCATGTTTTGTAGGGAATTATATACCTGAAGAGCAATTTCATGTTTCTTCAACTTGATTGCCTTTCGTCCATCACCTTGTGTTGAAATATAATGACCATCTGAAGCTGAGAGACGGTAGCCTTGAAACAACTTTGCCAGCCCAATCTGGGTTCCATTACAGGCAAACATCAGAGTGGATTCTGTAATAAAAAATTGGCATCAGTTAGCTCTGGCATTCTCCCAATGATAAAGTTATTCTTCAAGAATGAGATTATCTGATGCAAAACCTATCGGTGTGGAAAAAACACGATCAACTTCTGTCTCAAACAGGAACTGTTGTGGACCCTGAATTGCAGATGTATTCTCCTCCTTGGTTTGGTTCTCTTCGGATAACAAATTTTTCTCATTCTCTTCCATTGTGGTAAGTTTTGGGAGGATATACATAGACAGTCCTGTCTTGTCCTCATCAAGAATTACAAATTGATCGTCATTTAGGCCAACAAAGGCAGCATCACAACCTGCATAACAAAATATATAGCTTTGAGATAGTCCTTGTTGGTTCACGCATTCGAATCACGAGACAACAAAGATGAACGCCTTAAATAATTAAGCTTGCATCTCTGGAAAATTAACAGAGCATTTGATGAAACCTTCAGCTTCCGTGGTTGTTAGTCCCTACGGTAATCAGCATTAGACCCTAGCATTACTCTCTCAACTAAAAAAGCACCTACAACTAAATAGCATACGTTGTAGCCTTGATATATCTAAATTACTGGATGCACTATGAAACCATTTCATGTCCTCAAAACTCAAAAATATGAAGTGGGATAGAAAGTTCTCTAAAGAGCAGCAAGGTAATCCAATAACCAGACAAACCTTTAGCAGCGCTTCCTTTGCTGTTAGGCAGCTGGGAACCCGTATTTTCCCAATAAAGCACTACTTCATTCGTAGCACCACTGAATTCATAGACAACCAGAAAGAGGTGCCTTTTGCGACTGTAAACAATATGTTTCGAGTGGTATTCAACATTTCCGGGAATCTGAGAACAAAACGTATCATAAGTACAAGAAAACCAACAATAATTTGAAATCACGTGTATCAAATATTACCGATGTATACAGCTTCTTGTAGATGTTGTCTGTTCCAGAACAGAGATTGTGTGCCATGAGATTAAGGCCCTCGATATAAAAGGCCCTCACAGGATAATGAAGAACCCTATTTGGTTTACTGAAGAAATTCAGCTCCAAATGGAATGGCTGTCAAAGAATCCAATCAGTCAGGCATAAATCAGCTACTACACTAAAGTCTAAACAGGCTCTAAACAACAGTTACGTGCCTGGCAAACAGGAATGTCTTTAAGTTGATCCTTTGTATCCACGACGGTTATAAGGGGCAACCTTGATATTGGTGCAGTTTTCGCATGACCCTCCATAAAGTGCTGTATGGGTTATATCACGAACTTAGCTAAAAATAGTTCCAATAATAAAACAAACATAATGTGTAAACAAAAGGTTAAAGGCAGGCATACGCTATACAGGAACGCCTTCCGTGCAATATCTGAGATTGTTAGCTGATTCTGACTGCAGAAAAGTAATAATAAGAGTGAATATGGAACAGATTAAAAATAAAAATGAAAAACTTGAGTCATATTCAACGCATATGATAGCAAATGTTTCTAGAAAATTGCCAGCGTTGATTGCATGACGTAATATCCACCTACCCCTTGTGCTCTTGTAGCAAAGAGTGGAGTTGATGCTCGGCTAAAATTCCAGAGGAACCCATCAAAGAAAGTTTTTCCTTTAGCACAGAAGCTGTTCATCACAAGCGTTAGAAACCAGAATATAAACACTATGAATTAACGCACAGTCTTTGTTATTATTGGAGGATTAGGAAGTCTCAGGAGATAACCGTACAGCTTAAGAAGTGCATCACTTGTTATGGGAAAATAAATTATGTGTTCAAGATTCACCTGAAGATCCCTTCGCACTTTGCAGAACTGCAAAGAGCTGCTTCCTTCCTTCCCTAGTCTGAGCTGCTCGATTTTGAGTGTTCTCATTACCCGCCATGTTCTGTATAAAAAACACTATGTCAGGAAGCCACACTTCTA
This sequence comes from Biscutella laevigata subsp. laevigata, assembly GCA_900406315.1. Lineage (NCBI taxonomy): Eukaryota > Viridiplantae > Streptophyta > Magnoliopsida > Brassicales > Brassicaceae > Biscutella > Biscutella laevigata. The sequence continues at coordinate 3,874 of OVAU01003800.1, read as the reverse complement.
CCCAAGCGTGTAATGACAGTAGGAAGTAAAATGGATATTCTTAACTGCAAAAATCAAAGCGGCTAAGTTAAGCTTTGGGTGAACTTCTAACGTTTTGATTCGTGGTAAAGGGTAAACAGCTTCCCCACCCTGTTGAGAGAGAAGTCGGGGAATGTCTATAGATTCCATAGCTGCAAAAAGAAAAGAGGATAGTACATTAGTATTACAGTTTCTAAACCTAATCATGAGAATTTTCTTAGATCGGGTAGGAAAAGACATTTCATCGTCTGTGGATCAATTTTTAGAGACATCAGACTTACCGGCAGGCTCAAAAAAGTTGGTTTGTGTCGAAGGCCTGTTGGGATTTATTATTACCCGTGTCTTCCACACTTGAAGAGATCCATCTTTGGACACAGTGACAAGTACACGCAACATAGGAAGCCAAGAAATTGACGTGATGGGTTGCGAACCCACTTGCGTTCTACAGTTGTACCAAAAGAAACAAACAGGAATGCGTTATTACAAGAAAAAAGGTGATAGAAAACCCATGCCAGCTGACATAAAGCAGCAATGAAAATTCACTTACATTCCAATCATATTAGGTCTTTCAGTTGAAACATCCCACGCTAAAAGTGTACCTCTCCTATCTCCAACAAAAATCCATTCTAGTGTAGGGTGAAAAGCAAACGCGCTGGCACCGATAAGTTTAATAGTATTATCAACTGCAAGTATAACAACGATCTTTTGTAAGTGGTATTAATGCTCATGATACACAAAGCAAGAAGAATAAAGACAATGAGAAACGTGAGATCTTCCTATACTCACGTTGCAGTGTATAATGAACAGCGTAAGTGTGAATGTTATATGCTCGTATCAACCCCTCTGCATATGCTACATACTGAAAAGACGCAACAGTGAACAAATAAATTAAGCATTTGTGAAAGAAAACAAAATTCCACGTACATACTAAGTTGGGAAAATGGGGATGTTGTTTATACCAGGACCGGAAGTCGGGGATGACAAGCAATGTTCACAATTGGTTTCTTCAGGTCTGTCTTAATTTTTGTGGGAGCTCTTCCACCTTCAACAGTTCCAACAACTACAGCAAAGAACAATTAAAGTCAATCAGAAAACAAAATATAACCTATATGAGAACTCAGTAAACCTGATAACCGAACCTGTCACACTCATTCTTTTTGGGAATCCAAAGAACACAACTGGTTGGAGTGGCGTAACTGCAAGATGAACTTCTGTATCAGAGGAAATGTGCTCGCTTCTCTTCTCCGGTGAGTGCAAGACACAAGTCTGCTCCGTTTCAAAATCACAAGACCTAATTGTACAATCCTAAAAAAATCCAAAACTAAAGCAGTTAAAAATACTGAAATGCAGAGAGAAAAGGCAAGACTTCACAAAATGAAAATAAAAACTTTCAAAATAGCTTTAGGGGAAATTGACCTCAAGAATGGCAACCACAGCATTGCTGCTAGTAGGACTATATAACATTCTAACAGCTGGAGATCCAATATCGATGGAAGCAATCTTACATCCCGTTAATGCATCAAATTCTACAACAAATCTCCAACAGATAGTAAGACGAAGGAAATCTATACATCTAAAATCAAACCATGAACCAATAATTCCGCAGATTTTTTACCCATGATGTGTGAACCAACGGCAACGGCGATTACAGCCTGCAACGGATGAAACGCCGCCGTGTGAGGTTGCAGCGGCTTGCTGACACCACGACCTACGTGGCGCAGATCCAGATGCTGCAACGTTGCCCATTCCATAACTGCTCTCTTCCTTTGAAATACAAGTCCAGTTTATCATCGTGGAAACATACGAGCAATTACGATTTAGATAGATCAGAGAGATATAGAGAAGCTAGTAACAATATTGCTAACTAGATCTTTGAAAGATAAATTCCGGAAAAAAGAAAGAAAATTCGCCGATAGCTTGGATTGTTCATTTCACTTTACCTGGTCGTAGATCCGCGTTAAAAATTCGAGCTCATTAAATTTGCCTCAAATCTGGGTGCCGAGCATACGAATAAGCCAAAGGTTTTAGGAAGAAACAGAGTGAGATCGAACAAGAAGATCAAAAGAGAATCAATAGATTAACCGGGTCGACGAGAAGAAGAAGACGACGATCGAACCAAAATGTGACAAATTTGGTCGGGTCATTTCCGGAATTCTACTCCGGGTCGGGTCTTTTCCGGGTTTCCTTTATGCTCAGTGTCTAGAAAGTAAAACTCCGCCGTTTTAATAAGTCATGGGATTGATGGGCTTTGCTATATGGCAATAATCTATTATATAATAGAAGAAGCCGATGATTTTCGTGTTGACATGTGTCAAAAATTGCTGATTTTCGTGTTGCCACGTGGCTAAATTTTGAAACGGTGACATTCACATCTAAACGGAGAATCAAAATTCTTTGATTTTTTTGTATACGTTTTGAAAAGGCATTAATGGAGAAGGACGTGGGAAAGAGAAAGAATTCTTCATATCTTCCTATTTACTACCGAGAAAGACGAAGGGGTTGAGGGAGATTAAAAAATGGAAGATGACTATCGAGGCTTTTCACTTCGCAATTTCTATCTCTGAGTTTCATATTAGATTCCTTCATTCGGGTTTTATTGCCGTAGTAAGGTTAATTTCTGATGGATTCAAGTCTTTGTAATTGATTACTGCTTTAGCAATAATGTGTTTTTCTTCTGATCAGGTTCATAATTTGTCTCAAGTGACCAGAATCTTTTACCTTCAAATATCGCCCATAAACCAATCACTGTTCAGTTGATTTATATGATTGGTTGTTTTCATTCTCAATTACACGATGTTTCGTTTGCTACTCTTTTTTAAAGATTGTATTCATGTTTATTGTATTAATTACGAGGATCGGCCATGCGGCAAAGATGCGGGATCTAACGAACTTGAGCAAAAGGTCTTTGTCTAAGTGTTGGTTCACCATAGTGGAGATCTTGCAGCAAACTTCGGTGATTGTAGAGGAAAATTCGGGACCAACAGAGAGCGACAAGTTAACATAGCTTTCACGGAGGAGAAAGAAACCGACGATAGCATGCAGATCCATAATTAAAGCATCTCTTTGCTGCGAAGACAGATCGGATCTCTTGTCGGACATGGTTAAACGTTGGAAGCGTTGCGTGCCAATACCTCAAAGCAGAAATAACCACTGTCGGGGACGAGTCATGAACGTATTGTTCGCCACTGGAGAAGAGGAAGAGTACTCGAGAGGGACAGAGAAGGGAAATGTGGATGATTCATCTTGTTTTGGGAATGTTAAGAGACAGAGAATGAGTCACAACACTATCACAACCGTCGAACAACAATGTCACATGTAAACGCTTTTTATCCCTGTCTCTTCATTTTTCAGTGTATCCACTGTGTCCGGAAATGAATATGAATGTTGTACGTCACGTTATACAGAGATTTTTGTATTTGCCAGGGTCTTCATTGTGGGGTTTCACTATGTTCTCTGTTACAAGTTGTTATAGCATACGAGTCCCATTTTCTAAAAAATCGCTCAAGCAAAGATGACAAATGTTAGTTGTCCAGTCATAAAGTAATATTGATATATCGCTCATTAATCTTTTTCTCATCAAAGTAGTTTAAATTACGTGCAGGCTGAATTGGAAAATCATTATTTTTGGTTAATTACATAATCAAAGATATCTTCCTGTCAAAAGGTGTTCATCAATTCCTGGTAAAACTTGCTTTTAGATTTACTACTATACGGGTGCTTGGAACTTCATCATGTATAGAATCATTAAACCTTCTCTGATTTCTAATTCGTCAAATAGGAGGAAGCAAAAGCTGTTGGTCAATTCAGGAATTATGGGATGACAAATATGCTCGACTATTGCTATCAAGGTAAAAAG
>OVAU01003799.1:0-10709 GCA_900406315.1 Biscutella laevigata subsp. laevigata | reverse complement strand
TATATTTCCAATTTTACCCTTAATGAAAATTACACGTATATAACTTTATTGTTTTATCATTTAAATCTCAATATTTAAATTATTATANCAGTTTTACCCTTAATGAATATTTTTAATTTGTTATTTATTCCAATGACATATCATGTAATATTTTACTGATTTAATGGTTATATTCTTTAAAGTGACTCTGAAATAATACTATAAAGATTTAAAATCACTGATCCCAATATTTCTTAACATTCACAATCCTATAAAAACAAATAAAAAAATTAAACGTCCAATAGGACTCTAAGTTGTGTGTGCATTAAACTTTTTTAAAATTATTTAAAGCCTAAGGTTACAAAGAACAAAATCTGGATTCCTTCTAAATGGCTCAACCATTTAAAAATAGTTTGGAGTGTTGTCTGAGTGCTGTCGGATTGAGTTCGAGCATTTAGGTGAATTTGAGAAAATGAGATGATTGGTTCGATTATTTCGTGAGTTATCAAAACCTGTCCATTGACACTTGGGCCAGAGAGTTAGCTTGGCAAAGTCAAAGATATTTTTTTCCAAGAATGTGAGTAGTGATTTGGGTAGATTGATCAGTACAGAAAGTGGGATTGGGTCGACGCATGACCTGGGTAAGTATTTGGGAATGCCGATTCTTCATCATCGGCTGACTAAAGATACGTTCGGTGAGGTGTTAGAGAGGGTCTCATCCCGCTTGGCTGGTTGGAAGGGTTGTGTATTGAGTGCTGCAGGTAGACTGACCCTCGCGAAAGCAGTGTTACAATCTACGCCGGTGCATGTGATGAGTTTGGTCTTGCTTATGGTGAGTACTTGGAAACGGTTGGATCGATTGACTCAGGATTTTGTTTGGGGTAGTTCTACGGAAATGCGGAAACAACACTTAGTTGGGTGGAAGAAGATTTGTAGGTCGAAGGCGGTTGGGGGGCTTGGACTCCGATCTGCGAAGGAAATGAATAAGGCGCTTATCTCTAAGCTTGGGTGGCGGGTGCTAGGTAACTCTACATGCTTGTGGGCACGGGTGCTACGCAGTAAGTATAAGGTGGGGGATGTGCACGATACCGCCTGGCTAGCGTCGAAAGGGGCTTGGTCGGTGCCGTGGAGGTGTATGGTGTTGGGTTTGCGGGAGGTGATCTTGCGAGGATTGACCTGGGTACCGGGTGATGCTCGGCAAATAAGGTTTTGGACCGATCGTTGGTTGATCTTTGTTCCGTTATGGGAGGTAGCTACGGGTCCTTTACTTGCTGAGTGGTTGAGTAAGCCCGTTCGAGAGTACTGGAGTGTGAATACAGGCTGGGACCGTCAGCTACTGGAGGGTTACTTACCTGTTGATGTAATGCTGCGTCTTATTTCTATTGTGTTGGATGATTTTACAGGTGCAGTGGATCAAATGGCATGGTCGGGTCGTGAGGATGGAGAGTTCTCGGTCAAGACAGTGTATGCTATGCTGATACACGACGATACCCCGCAGGTTAGTCTGCAAGGAATATTCGATCGGTTGTGGAGAGTGGTCGCTCAGGAGAGGGTCAAGTTTTTCCTGTGGTTGGTGGTCCGCCAGGCCATTATGACGAATCAGGAACGCGTCCGACGTCATCTGAGTACGAGTGCTGTCTGTGAGCTCTGTAAGGGAGTTGATGAGTCCATACTTCATGTGTTGCGGGACTGCCCGTCTATGCTCGGAATCTGGCGTCGGTTAATCCCGGTTCACAAGCAGAGGGTGTTCTTTGCACAACCGCTTCTGGAATGGGTTTTTCAGAACTTGAAAGAAGGGGAGGCGGCTACTTTGTTCGCCCTTGGACTGTGGTGGGGATGGAAGTGGCGTTGCGGTTATGTGTTTGGTTTGATTGGAAAGTGCAGGGATAGGGTTGGTTTCTTGCAGGCCTTAGCTACCGAGACCATTCAAGCCCACTTGGCTGCTCGGGTGCGGTATGCTATGAGTGCGAGATCTCGTATTATGGTACGGTGGGAGAGACCGAAGCTTGATTGGGTGAAGGTGAATACGGACGGTGCGTCGCGCGGAAATCTGGGCTTGGCAACGGCAGGGGGTGATCCGGGGAGTAGATGGGGGTGGTGTGGCGGGTTTGGATTGAATATTGGCATTTGCTCTGCTCCCTTAGCGGAACTCTGGGGGGTGTACTACAGACTCTGGATTGCTTGGGAGAGAGGGTTTCGCAGGGTTACCGTTGAGGTTGATTCGAAGCCTGTAGTGGAGTTTCTTCAGTCAGGGGTTCGGAATACTCATCCGCTGTCTTTCCTGGTACGGCTGTGCCATGGCTTTTTATCTAGGGACTGGTTAGTCCGTTTTGTCCATGTATATAGGGAAGCTAATCGTCTTGCTGATGGGTTGGCGAATTATGCGTTTGATTTACCTCTTGGCTTTCATGCTTGTGTTGAGCCGGTGGAGTGCGTTAGGCAGGTTTATGAAGATGACTTAGTCGGAGCTGAGTTCCCACGTGATGTAGTTTTGTGAGTTCTTTTGTTTTGTTTTGGCATCGGGGTGGGTCTGTCACCCTGTTGCTCACCAAAAAAAAAACCTGTCCATTGACACTTATTTAATATTTCCTATGTTTTATTTTAAATTAGGAAAGAATTCACGCATACGCGAATGTCGTTTATATCGGTTATACTGTATAAAAAGTTTTTAATTGAACTTCAATGAATTATTTTCATATCCTATTTTATCAAATTTATTTTTTACGATTATAATAATCTATTTTACATATTATTCTTAAATATTTGTTTTGTTAATTTTTAAAATCATCAATCAACTAAAATTATTTTGTTACCTCTAATTATATAAATAAATAATTTATATGATCATAATAATCTATAATATATGTTTTAAACTATTATTTTTCTTTATTTCACATATATTATCTAATTACAAATTTTTTAATTTTTTTTAATATCTCAATTTTGATTTAAAGTTTTTATTTCCACAGAATTTTTGTTTATTATACTATAGTTTTATCTTTTTTTATTTTTTTTATATTTTTTTATATTTTATAATTTTCATCTCTTTATGTGGTTTGAAGTTTATTTTGTTTATATAATTTTAGTTCGCTTTTTTTCTTCACTGGTAAATTTTAACCAATATTTTCTCATATTTAAGATAGAGAAATTTCTTATCTTATACTATATAAATTATAAGTAAGATTTTATGTCATTTTTCAAATTTTATTATTTCAGGTTTGGCGTGTGTCAAAATTATATTTGAATTTTATGATTATCAAAATTATTATTTTATGATTCTCAAAATTATATGTTAATTATAATTATCAAAATTAAAAGTCTTATTATGATCCTTAAAATTATATATGTTTATTATTATATAACTCAACTATATATAGATTTCAAAAATATATGTGTATAAACATCAAAACTACGTCGTTTTGACAAAAAAAAATTAAACATAAATAAGACAATCGAACTCATGACCTTTACACTACACAACATACACTTAACCACTATGACATTCCCAAATGTTTTGTTAAATTTTATCTATTCAATTACATAATTAGATTTTTAAAAGGAAAGAAGTACCACATGTCACCCCTTCTCCTTTTATATAGTAGATGATGTTTAAAGATATTGTACATATATTAATCAAAATTATAAAATATATATTATAACCTCAATTAGGACATATAGCCAAGCGGTTTGTTCTAGTGCGGTCACTGTGTTACCATCTAAGATCGAGTCCCCCAAATTACATGTATTGTGACAAAAAAAAACCCTCATTGAACTCTTCATTAAATGGTAACTATCAATAATTTTTGGTTAATAAAGGGATAAAATAGGAGAATATTAGTATTTTTGCCTTGAAAAATTAAAATACTATTTTATTTAAAACAAAAAAAATTACTCTAAAATATCGCTTATTATGAAATAGAAGGAATCTTATATATAATAGGAGAAGGGATCACTCAAGCGTGTGACACGGGTCACCCCCAATCTAAAAAAAATCTTACGCCATTGATTCATGTCTTTAATGTTCATTCACCTTCTTAAACTATTGATCCATCTTCCTTTAATCTTCTTCTCTTACAATCGATCCATCTTCCTTATTTGATATCTCATTAATTTCTTTGTTAATTTTCCTTATTTAATCTATCTTCCTTAAACATCATTCCATCGATCGCTTACTCTCCTTCCTCTTGGGTTCCTTTTTCTCCCCATTTTCCTTGAAAAAAACCAAGAAAAGAACACAATTGGTGACAAAAGAATTGGAAAGAGTTGAAGCACAAGATACATGAGTTAGTCTTACATGTGATAAAACTTGGCGATCGACTCTTGGATGTGTTTGTTTATTTTTTGTATTTTTGCTAATCCTAACAACAAATCCGATGCCGAGGCTAAATTCAAACAAATCTCTCAAGCTTACGAGGTATCATATCTATCCAACATTCTTGATTTTTGATTCTTTTCATCTCTTTTTACTTGTGAATTTGATCAATATGCCTCTTGATGCTTTCTAGGTTCTAAGCGATCCTCAAAAGAGAGCTCTATACTCTCAATATGGAGAGGAAGGTTTGAAAGGGAACGTACCACCTCCTGATGTTGGTTGAGCCACTTACTTCTCCACCGGTTACGGTCCAACCTCCTTTCGTTTCAAACCCATCACAGTATTTCTCCAACAAATATTTTAGGATGTGTTTTTTTATTTTTTTCTATTGTATTGTGATAATCAAATTGACTGAAGAAACCAGAGGATATGAATATTTTCCTTATGGAGAATTACCATGATCGGTTTGTTCTTGTGAAAATTCTTTCAATACAAGCAAAAAGATGCATTTCATGCGATGGGTTGTTGCTTACTGACATCAAAAGAAACACTTAACTTCAACATGGCTGATGGTTCTTAAACTTTTCACAGTTTGCAGAAACACCATTACTTGGCTCAGATCCACAAGACTCTCTTACTTCGTTCCCTTCGATAATAACATCAACTTCCACAGGGTTAGTAAATCTTTAAACCTTGAGACTATAAACTATATTGTTCTTTTTCCCATTTGATTTTTACTTTTTTTTAGCAATTTTTGGGATCCCATGAAAACTTCTTTTAGTGACCCTATTAAGTCAAAATAAATACTAATTACACATAAAATCCTCCTAAACGCAATCTGACGTCGAAAAACCTGAGAATTGGGGCTCAGCATTAACCGGCTCAGAACGCAATACATTGGAGGTTGACAAATAAACATCTATTTTACATTCCCTTTTTTACCATTTCTAACCTTTATGCAACAAAAGAAAATTGAAATTAATTTACTTTCATTAATTTAATAATCTTATGATAAGTTACTCATATAGCTTTTTAGCTTTTTGGTTCGAAATTTATGTAATGTGCAGACAATTGCTGGAGCAATTGTAATAACTGTGATTATTCATATTAGAGACCACCTTGTTTGTGATTTTTCAAGAATTGTTAGAGCCACCAAACATGATTACAATGGCTATATGTTTCACTACTTTGAACAAAAACAGCCAACTTACATCGTCAAGAATCACTGGGATTTAAATGGTCATTTTAACGACTATTTCATTCACATTATGGATTAGGCGTAACCTCATCAAGCTTCCTAAAACATTTGATCGACTTACCAGTTTAAATGCTTTTTGGTATTCACATCATTTGTTCGTCATTGTCTATATCTTGCTCATCCTTCATGGTATCTTCCTCTTTTCCGCCAAACCTTGGTATATTCTCACGGTAAGACTATGATTATGAGCTCTTAATTTGTTAACAAAATATNTTTTTTGATTTTTTTTTTTTTTTTTTTTTTTTTTTTTTTTGCAGGCATGGATGTATTTTGTACCAATTTTACTCTATGGTGGAGAAAACATCTAGATATATCTGTTGGGGTTCTTTTTCGGTTTGGCTTCTTAAGGTATGTTAACAAAAACATTACGGAGAGAACTTTGTTTTCTCTTTATAGAAAAAAGCCAACATGTTTTTATTGTTTCTTTTAGGATTCCATTTATCATGTTTCTTTGGTGATCATTGTGAATTTGAGATTTCAAATTTCAGGTTTTTAATGATTTTTAAAATTTCTGTTTTTTTTCTTGCTTTGAGAATTGAGAGATTAAGCTAAATGGATTCTCTTTTGCTCTCATCTTGATAAAAGCACAAAGTTAGTTTATAGTAAACAAACTGGAATGTGTTACTTGAGAACTCAACAATTATTATATATACATGATTTATGTCCTCTTTTAAGTGTGTTGATTTACGTTTAATTTGTTCTCATTTACAATTTCGAAGATTTGGAGGAATTCTTGAAGACAAGAAGAAAGATCTAGAAGCCTGGTCCGTACCAGATGGCATTCTAAGTCAAAGTACCGCATGATCCTTTCTTTTGGTGTAGTGACCTTTGTATTCATGAATTAGCTTGGTTTTTGTTCAAAGTTTTGGTCGAGCACGTAAGCACTCAAAGAGTCAGGATTTAGAGACATATTTAAGGAAGTTAAGGTTTGAATCTCTTTTCATATAACACCAATTCTCTTATACTCTATCTCATTAGATGAGTTCCTATACAATGAAAAGGGAAAATAAGATGACAAAAATGCAAAGGGTATAAGTTCTTTCTCGTTTGGCCATAACTTCGGTTACTGAAAGATACAGAGACTGGGGGATGGAACCAGTTTCAGAGATAAGGGAACCAATCAAAACTTTCAATGCAAGCAATACTGTTGATCACTATGATGATGTATCTGTTAACTATTGCCATTGCGCCAAGCCATTCAGAAGTGTGGAGATGGAGTGAAAGAATATGAGTCTTTGACATACAAGATTGCTATGAATGGTTATTAGACACAAAATGAAGAATATGATGACGTTACCATTGGTCAGTTTATAATATCTAGAAACAAGTGTTGTAATGTAGAGAACACTAAAAGAGAAGATGTTTTTGAACCACCTGGAAAAAATAGACTTGAAGCAAATAAGAATATCGCACGGGTAATCTCCTAGTATAATAATAACGCTGTATGTTTTGTACTAAAAACAAGCACTCAAAATTTTCAAAGATAGCTATAGAATCAGAACTCATGTCATCAACTGTAAAGTTCGGACAAAATCTAATATTCCTATTTTGGCAAATCCGAATCCCATCCTTAATTTAAAAAAACAATTAAGGCAAAAGAAACATCTGATTTATATTAAGGAAAATAATGTTAACATAGTCCGACATAACAATCAGAACATATAATCTAATGGTTTGTACTAGTGCAATCTCTTTGTTATTATTCAGGATAATGCATGTATTGTGACAAAAAAAAAATGTTGATTTTACTTTTAAAGATATAAAGCTTGGTGTTGACAAAAAATGTAAAGTTTTATTAAAAAATAAAAATAAAGCTTTAGGAATTGATATTGATTTTGGTATTTTAACGAATTTGAAAATTTATGTAAGTTAAATGTTATTTGTTTTATAAAATTTGTATTGAAATCTAGTGTTATAAGATTTATGATTTTTAAATATTTTATTAAATTATATGCTATTCAACATTAAAAATTTACATACATATTTAACTTCATATTATATTTTTAGTGGAATTAAAAATATTTTCAAGTTATGAATATAAAAACTCAAATATTGAATTAGTAATATTGTATTTCCCTTCTTCTAACTTCATTTCTTCCATTTATTATAATATGAGTTAACACTGAATTATTTTTTCAACAGAGAATCTTTCTAGGTAGATTGAATTCATGAACTTATACTGAATCAAACAAGTTTTTGATGTGGTTGCGAAGCCAACATATAGTTGGGTTTGAAAGGCTTTTTTATCTTTTAGGTCAATAATGTCTTTGATGTAACTTTTTGGTATGATAATTGGTGTGATTTTGGAACTCTAATTGATGATGCAGGTGTTGTTGGTTCTCAACTTATGGATATTCGATCTCAATCAATTGTGGCTCATGCTTTCAGTATTATAAATTCTAGGAAGGCTACATATTTTCAGAACCCAACGATTGTTTCTATTTAGTAGAAGGATCAGACCTTAGTAATATGTTTAACATTTTATCAAATAAAAAATGAATCTATACATTTTTTTATCATATATTTTTATCAAATATATAATCTTTTATTTTAGATGATAAAGTTTTATTTATATTCCGTTTTATACTCTTAGAAGTTGTTACTATATGTAATATATATTGATTTACGATAATATACCTGTTTGGTATTTTTTTTTTCTTTTTTTACAATACAATATCTATGAACTTACTGGATTTTCAAGTTCAAGAAGATTTTCAAATATATTAAAATCATAAGCGTACTCTATTCATAGGGGATAAAGGAAAATTTCATTATTTTGAATAATATTGAGTGTGTGAAAGAAAAAAAAGACTTCTTTCTCTAAAATTCTCTTTCTTCAAAGTTCTCTACATCTCTTATCTGGCCGGCTCCACTGAAAGTTGAGTGGTGGAGACTCCGCTCATTCCTCCGCCTAAGCGGATCTCACGCGCCGCGTGGTGTTTCGCCTAAGCCCGTCCAATCTCAAGCTCCGCTGGTACAATCTCTTCCCTCCTTCGAGTCGGCTCCGCTCAGTGGTTTCTCGTCGGTGTAGAGGATGTGCATGGTAGAGCGGTGTTTTGGCTCTGCTTTCCCTTTCGACCGCGGCTTCTCTGATCTCGGCCGGCGGCTGAGATCTCGATCGGGGGCTGAGATCTCCACTGGAGCTTCAATCAGCTCTCCCTCCTCCCTTTGCGAGCTGGTACCCGTTGGGATCCCCTCTCCTCTCTCTTCCGTCAGGAGTCGCTTCTCCGGTCGGCCTTGTGCTAGACGCGGCTCGGTGGTTGTTAGTGGCCAACAAGGCTCTGACCGGTTAAGCGCTCCCTTGGCTGGTCATCGTTCCTGTCAGCGGCAAGTTGGTCGGATGTGTTTGCTTTTCCCGGAGGGGTCTATTTCGCGAGGTTTTGGCGGCCAGGGCTTCTTCAACGACGGCGTGGTCTGTCCCAGCTTTGGTTATGTCGTGTTTGCTTGCTCCTTCGGCCAGTAGGTGGTGTTTCCAGCGTTCAAACAACTCATCGGCGATAGATCTTTGCTCCCTTAACGGCGGCGATTTTTTTGTTGATCTAAGGTTTTTAACTTATAGACCTTTTGAGCCTATCTTAGGGTTTTGATGGGTCAAACCTGTTTTTGACTTTATTTTTAGTGGGGTGGACTTAGAACTAGTTAATTTAATTTATATTTTTTGTCTTTTCTGTTTTTGGCTCAGTATTAAAAATTGAAAAATTGATATAAAGTCTTCACCATTTACAAAAGAATTATATTGAGTGTGAGTATCTGTTCAATCTTATAGGGGTATGTTCGTAAAAGAGGTTGAGCAAACACAATTTATTATAACGAAAAAAATTGTCTGAATTGTAAAAAGCTTGTTTTCCATTAAAAGAAAATTCATTAAAATGAGATCAACAAACATATAAGTTAGTTAATGTATTCTTGTTGCAATAATACAATTATATTAGTTGTGTTATCTCGGATCTTTAGTTTGAATCTATTTGAGAAGAATTTAAACAAAATTTAAGATTCGCATGAAAATATACGAGATTTGGTTCATAATTTCTCAAAATCAATTTAACAAGAGAAAAACAAATATTACGACCATATTAACTGCGTAGTGTATATTTGTTGATGCCAGAAATAATCACCCAGAAAAAGAGATTAAATCCAAGTATTAGATCCGTCAAACATGAGCTGAATAATCCAATAACATATATCCAAAAGGGAAACTAGATGTAATTTCAAAGATTCATGTCCAGTAAGCAATTTCCCTAGCTTAAATCTCAGAGTAGCCAAACGTAGTTGAATTGAGATGATCTAGCGAACTCAAGACTCAGGCTAGCGATGTGGTAGTGATTGGATAATCGAGCTCGAATCTAAAGCGTAAAGTAAGTAATACAGAGAGTTCCCGCTGAAGGGGAGCCGATCGGGTCGACGTTTATTAGAAATGACCGTGTGTGAGGTCGCTGCGGACCGAATATCTAACTCTTAAAGACAACTCTTGACTTTTCTCTCTCTCTAGTTTATTCACTCTCTCTCTCTAGCGAGCTCAAAAGTAATAATGTCCTCCTCCTGTCGTACGACACTGTTTCTTATTTATAGGAGATGATAACCCGGCTCCTTTCTAGAGGGTCCACGTCCTTTTTGTCGGATCTTCTTCCACTCTTCTATTGCTGGACCCAATTCTTCGCTTCTCTGAATGGGCCGATTCTGATCTTGGGCCGGTCCTTGATCTGGTACGATCCAGGTACCAACAGTAAGCCCCCTCTTTCTACGTTCGCTTGTATCGAGGCCGTGCTTGTTGAGCCGAGCTTAGGTGGGCTTTGGAAGAGGATCTGTCATGATTTCTTAAAGGGCCAGTCCGAGATCTGGATCGGTGTCTTGGTGGCACGTGTCTACTTTTCGTCTTGTTTCCTGGGAGTTTATTGGGAACTGCTTGTCAGGAGTAGGTTTTTTTAGATGTCTTATCGCTTTGTTAGTTTCATCTCTCTCAAGATCGGTCGTCTCTTCGATTTTGCTATTTCCTTCNTGCGCTCTTTATTAAGGTAATTCCTTCCCCTCTGTTTTATCGTTTTTAGCTCTGGTTCCCAATCCGCCGAATTTTCTTTTCCACTTCCTCCGATTAATGTCTTCTTCAAGACCTCTGCCGGCGGGCGCCGGCGATATATTCGCCGTCCTCGACTCCCAATCTAC
>OVAU01003798.1:0-10709 GCA_900406315.1 Biscutella laevigata subsp. laevigata | reverse complement strand
TATTAGCTGTTCTTAGGTAAAACCTGAGTGACATCAAGTATGATCCCACCACCCGCTGGATGTAGGTACCACTCTCACCCTGTACATAACATTTTGTTTTTATTTTTTCTTCTTATTTTTGGGTTCCTTCTTCTGAGCGTGGACACACAGAGGCTGTGTTGTTTAGGTTTGAGGGAGGAGCCACTGTTTGACTAATGTTGTTTTCTATTTTTTTCATCGAGTCCCATCCATGCATTGTAGATAATTATGCTTTGATAAAACACCAAAAAAATTGAAAAATTTCAGAAAAACCAAAAAAGAAGCATGTTTTATTTGGTTTATCATTTAGGTTGCATCACATTTTTAGACTAGGATTGAGTCTCATATAGGTTGCATTGCATATTTTCAAGAAGGAACCAAAGAACCTTAGACATTGTTCATCGTGATTAATTGTAGTAGTCTTGAAAAGTCTTGAAGTTCTTCTTTCTTCACCTTGATATTTAAAAAGCTAGATTGATGGTTGTGAAGCTTGCTAGCCTAAGATGGCTTTCAAATATATTGGAGTCTGAATAGAACTGGTAATTAGCATGATCTTGGTTGCACTTGTGTTTCATGGTATGTTTTTGATTTTTACGCACATATATGAGCGTTTTACACCAAAACACCTTAGTTCAATTCGGTCATTCTCATCTAGAATGATTCCCTCTAACCTTTTGCACCATTGGCCTAAACACTTTTGTGAGCTCTATTTGTCTATTTAGTAATTGTGATTTTGCAAAAACTCGTAAGAGGAGAGCGACAATAGAGAACATATATTTGGGTAACTTAGGCAGTTAGGCAATTGTAACAAAAAGAAGAAAAGTTTGGATAGAACTAGGCTTGGAATGATGAGACATGGTATGAAAAATCTTGAAAAGAAAGGGTAGAAAGGAAAAGAATCACCAAAGAAATGGAAAAGGGATATAATGAAAGAAGCAAAAGCTTGCTAGGCTCTAGAATAAGAAAGAATAGAAAGCTCAAAGAGAAAGACTAAGTTAGAAAGAAAAAGAAAAACAATGAAAAGAAAGTAGTAAGCAAAAAAAGAAAGTCTTATAGCTGAAAAGAAATAAGAAGAGTCTAGGTTTAAGAGAAAAAGAATCCTTAAGTTAAAATAAGGAATGTTGAAGAAATGGGTGTTTAAGTTTATGAATTGGGTAGATTTAATAGTCTAAGTTTGGGGGAAAATAGATGTTCAAAGTTGTATGCCCCATTGCTCTTTGTCTTATCCGGTTTTGCTATAATCCATTTACTCCGCGAGAGAAACCGAATTACAATCGACCACATGCCTTGAGTGAAACCTTCTCTTCTTTATTGGAGTCCCCTTTAGTCCGAACCGATTGAAACCATTGTGAATGCCTTGATAATGTTTTACTTTTGTGCTTAATTGAATTTAAGAGAGCTTTCTAATCTAGTTAACTGAATCGCTTTCATTTAGTAATAAAAGCAGATTGTGATTGCATTTGAATGATGAGATGAGTCTGAATGCAAGGTTCAAATCAATGCTATGATTCTTTGGTGATTGGGTTCATGTTTTTCAAACCTCGCTCCCTTACTGAAACTTTGTCTTGCTTAAGGACAAGAAAATGATAAGTTTGGGAGAGTTAATGTATAGCATTTTACATGGTTTTTATCATGCATTTTGCATTGGTTTATGTTGCATTTAGAGTCTTTTAGGATGCATTTGCATATCATTTGGCGTTTCAGGTGCAGAGTGGAAGTTAGACTGAAAGATGGATCAACTGGAGCAACTTAGGAGAAAAAATGCATAAGTCCCAGATTTTGGAGCAGCCGGCGGTCAACAACACCGATCACACTGACCGCTGCAGCTCGTGGACGATTGACAGATACTGAGTACCGGTCGGCCGAGGCCGGTGCGTACACCAGAACGCTTCACACGGACGAGACAAATGATCAATACCGGTCAAGGAGAGACCAGTACCACTGACCGGGGAGAACCATGAAGAAAAGATAGATGATTTAGACCGGGGTAGACACACCGGTACTGAGACCGGTTACCTACCCAGAAACGTATATGTAGTGTTCATACCGGTGACGGGTACTGGTCAATCTGACAGGTACAATTCCCGCGTTTCCGAGAAAACCAAGCTGAGCAAGTTATTTTCCTTTTTAATTGTGCTAAGTATAAAAGGGGTAAAGAAAACAAAAACCCTTTTACATTAAGAACATTTTTTAACTTAGTTTCCTGAGTTTTTTTAGATCTGATTTCTCTTAAACACTTGTAAAAGACTACTTGGTGATTTTCTGTTGCAATTTCTTTTTTCAAATCTCTTTGATTCTTACTTGATTGTTTCTTGCTTTATTTTTTATTCCTTATCCGTCTCTAAAACCATGTCTAGAAACTCCCTAAGTGTTCTAGGAATGGATTGTGAGTAGTCTTATATAACTTGTGGGTTAGACACTAATGGGTTGATTGATTGCTAGGGATGGTTTATGATTGAATAGAATAATCGTCTTCATCAGATTCATAACCTTAATGCTAGAATATGATTAACTAACCTGATCTAGATCATATGAAATTTATTGCCCGAAAGGTGTTTGATAGAATTCCTGAACTGGGTGAATTTGTTGTTTGTAGTTTCTTTCCTAGAGATTGTTTCAGAACTGATAAATTGTCGCATGGAGTTGTGTTTATTGTTTCATGATTGTGCTGATTGCCAAGGGATTGTGTAGTTGCATGATTGAATTAGTTTGAATTCGATACTCCTTGACATAAGATAAACCTTATTGAGTGAATTAAACCATAACTAGCGTGAAAATGACTGTCCATTTCGATTGTCATGTTCCATGAGTTATCTTTATTTCGGAATTTCATTTTATTTGATATCGTTGACTTTCTGTCGACTTTTGTTTTATTACTTACTTCGATTTAATTACCGCGTAAGATTGTTTAGTGACAAAACAAAACCTACCTATTCCACTTAGACTTAGTGAATTCATCACAGAACTAGTGCGTTATCTCCCTCCTGAGATGATTCGACATTCATCTTACCACTATACTACATTGTTAGCTTAATCTTTCATCCATAGAAAAATCGAGTTTATCACTCCCGCCTTGGGATTCTGAATCAAGGGCATCTGAAGATGTTGATCTTCGCTGACCATCTCGAGTCTCATTTTTTTCCTTTATTACCTTGTCTTTCTAAGTGTCTAAGTTCGTTTTCCTAAGGTAATAGATCGTACTTAAAGTACTCGAGCGCCAAAAACTTGATGTGTACTTACAGTATTCAGGTTTTACCCTAGATATCTAGCCTTCAAGTGCACAGAGCAATCACAATAGTACTTAGAGATCAAATCCACATATACTAAGGTGCAAACGGGAAGAGCCTTATAATACCTAATGATGGCTAAGACGAATAGAGAATTGATTGATTGTGGTAACTAGAAATTGTGAGAACAATAAAAGGCGGTAAACACATAACAAATGAGGTGATTAAGATATGCAAATTATCAGACCTAGGGAATTTTAAAAGGACGGGTTTACGGGAACTACTTGGATATATGGTCATGAATGGAAACTCGGATCTAATTGAATCTATTTCGATCTCTGAAAATAGACTAACCCTCATATATGTGTCTAACCTGCGCCTAAAACAGACTCTTCAAACACCTAACATGTGTCACATAATGCTACACTAAGGTTATAACTAAGCAAGACCGACTACTATAACGTTTCTTCACCTAATCTCTGAAAACAGACTAACCCTCAGACTCATGGCTAACCTGTGCATAAACTAACTCGTCGAATACCTAACACTATGTCACTCAATGCTAGAGTAGAATCTATTGCTAAGCAAGATTTAGTTCAGTTTCACTAGACTAATCGATTCTACCTTAAGCCCAAATCACTAGCCTAAACTTTCCCTTAGTTATCAATTTGGGAGTTCTAAGTTTGTCATGCCTAAATCATTCCTCAAACTGGATCTAATTTATCAGGTTAAATCCTTGTTACAATTCTAAAACTAAGGAAATTATCTTTTACTTCATGTTCTCAAAACACTATAATAGAACATGAACCTTAATTCCCCTTTTGAAACCCCTAGATCTAATCTTATAAACTACTCATACATAGCCAATACAATCATAAACATGGTTTTGATGAAAGCAATAATAGGAATGATGAAATAAATATAATTAAGAGCAGGGTTCAAGATACAAAATTGTCAGAATTGATCTATCTCCCTATAAGCAAAATCTATGAAAACCTTAAGTTGTAGAGAATATACGAAGTGCAAATTTAGGTAAAAACTTAAAATAAACTAAGGGAAAAAGTCTATGCAAAATTTGGGTCTTTTGGTACATTTTATAGAGCCTTGTGGGCTTCTTAGAGTTTCTACAGTGGGCTCGGGCTTCAAAACGGGAATCTGGAAATTTTCCCTCGCCGATTCGATCGATATAGCAAGAGTTTGATCGATCTAGTAGGAGTTTGATCGAACTTTTGTTCGTTTATTCAGTAAATCATGTGTTTCGTAGATCGATCCCAATAGTCTTGTTCGAAAGAAGGTTTTATCGATTGTTGTAGGGTTCGATCGAATTTAAGCTTGACAGATTTGGATTTCTTCATAACTTCTTGCAATGCTGTCAAAAGCTTCCTTTCTTCAAGAATCAACTTCAAACCTGTAAAAACTCAAAAGAAGGCATATTAGAAAGCAAGTCATAACCCCCTAAAATGAAGATATATTGATTAGCATATAAGACCACGAGGTTAGTCTAATTTCCGAAATAAAAGTAGGTTCTACAGATCTGAAATTTCATTCCCAACCAGAAATCCAAGCAGTTCCTAAAAACCTCTTTAGAATTCCCTAGGTTTGATTGCCTATTTATCTATATCATCTTCGTTTTTGCTTGATTTTTATGTTTTTATTTGCTTTCATAATCGCTGGTTACCAACAATCACCCATCAATGCTTTCTTCTTAGCCATTATTAGTCCTTACAGTCTCTTTGTGTTAGCACTTTAGTCTATGTGGAGTCGATCTTTACAAACTACTGCAATTGTTCAGTCCACTTGAAGATATGTTGTTTATGGTAAAACTTGAGTGACATCACTAAGCCAGCATTACCACGAAACGAAGTCAATATGCTCACAACCAATAGTCCTTAAGGAACGTCTAGGCATGGGATTTTGCCCCTATACAAAGTTCCACTTGGTTACCCTCTCAACAAATTGTCCGAGTATTCTCATAAGATTTTTCCCCTATGAGATGTCACTAGGATCAATGCCTAGGTGATCGACCCCAGCCACGCATTGTCCTTGGCCTAGCTTTGATCGATTCACTTCCCTGGGTAGGTGTCTGGTCCATGTCTCGATCGATTTGCATCGAACTTTGGAGTCTCTTTCGATTTGTCTCTCTTTGAAGCTTTGTGAGTTGTTGATGTCCTAAGCTCACGAGATTCTTTGATCCTTGACTTCTACGTATCTTAAACTATAAAATAAACTAAATTGAATGATACATGATCAATTCATCTGGTGGCTAGGCCAATATTACAACAAAAAAGAGTTGATATGCTTACAACCAAGAGTACATAAGGGAATTCTAGGCATGTGATGTTTTGCCTATGCAAATTTTATATTTGTTACCCTCTCAACAAATGGTCTGAGCTTTCTCACGGGATTTTTCCTTTATGAGATGTCCCTTGGATCAATGACTAGGTGATCATCCATAGCCACGCATTGCGCGCATGTTGAGAGGATACTATAACCCAACACTCTTTTGATATGATCCTACTCATTTCTAGATCATGTTTTCCTTGAAGAATAATCCCTAGATCCAACTACCTACTACTCACACATGAATACTATTAAAATAGACATGTGCGGTAGAGTTTCACAACAAAGAAAACTATTTGTTAAAACAAGCAAAAGATGACTAGACCTAGAAACCAAATAAAAACTTTAAGGAGTTTGAGGTTTTTATGAAAAAAAAAACCAAGAACAAGAACTCGTGAGACAGCCTTAGAAACTGCTTCCTCTCTTGACTTTAACCAATCAATCGTGACAAATAGACACTCGTGAGTTATCTTGGCCATACTTCTTGGAATGTTTGATGTGTTGTGTTTTTAAGGGTTTTAAACTCGGTTTTCATTCGTCTTTTCATTAGCTTATGATGCATTTCTAGTCTTTTAGGTTACATTTTGCATACATATGACTTTCCAGGTGCAAAGTTCGAATTACAGAAAGATTAGACCAAAAGGGAGCAGAAAGGAGCAAAAACAGCCTATGTCTCGGATTCAGAGGAGTTGTATCGGTCAACCAGACTGGTGCACACATCGCTGCTCTACACAAGAACCTACTTATGGAATAGATCGGTCACCCCCATATAGAAACTGACACCGATCCAAATCAACAAGGAACTTACACCGGTCAAGACCCATCGATCCAACAACTGAGCCACATCCCAGACAACTGACGGAAGAAGCATACCGGTCGTGATATCGTCAATCTGACCGGTATCGACCCCGCGTTTTGGATTTTTATTTAGGGGTTTGTTTTGTTATTTTTTGGCTTTTTGGGCCTTTTTATTTCGTAAAATATGGCTAACTATATAAAGGGAGCCAAAGTGAACTAAAACCCTAGTCTCCTTTTGAGTCTCTTTTTGGAGTCTCTCTTTTAGTTTTCAGTTAAATTTTCTCTTTTTTTTATTTTAGTTTTTCAGTCTCTTATCTTCATCGTTTACTGTTCATCTGATTATTGTTCTTAAGTTTAATTTTATGTTTATTGCTTGAACCTTGCCTTAATTTTGTAGGTCTCTTAGCTTAGTTATTTTATTCCTTTTCTTGCTTAATCCTTCACTTAGATCCATGATGAAATCCATATCTCTCAAGAGATTTTGTGGTTTCTTCATGGATTATGAGTAGTCATCTCCTAAGTGGATGATTAGGTTAGATTAGGGAGAGTTGACATGATTTAAGGTGTTTAAAGGCTTAGAATCACAAGTATCTTAATCTCACAAGATGCTCTTAAGGCTAGGTTGATTTTGGCAAAATTAACCTAGATCTAAAGACGACTTCTAAGCCTGAGAGGTGCTATTAGTCTTTTGTTCATGTCTTATGGAATGTTTAGGGTTTTAATATCAAGAGATTGAATATTGTCTTAGATGGTTGTTTAAGATGTTAGACCAAACCATTTAGCATGTAATGATTTTTGCAGTTTGTACTTCATGCATGTTAGTGGGTTCGTCTTATAGATGGGCATTGTTCATGATTCCCGATGTGTTTGCATTTATCAACACATCATTGTACTTGCTTCAGTATTTGGAAAGGGGTCTCCGTCACGAGAGTGGGTTGACCCGTATTAGAATCCCTGAAACCTGAGATTGTTGATTTGTTGAATTAAAGCACCTAGAATTAAGCCATATCTCCTGAAGTCAGCTGTCTGGTCATCTGCTTAGTTCTTTATTTTCAGAATTCTTCATTATTTGTTTATCTTGCTTTTACTACTTTGACTTATGTTTCAAAATCAATTTCTCGCTTAGGATAGCTTTAGTGAAAGTAAAGCCTCTGTCACTTAGACCTATTAAACGCTCTAGAGAATCTATTGTCCTAGCATAATCCTGGGTTGGTTTTACATTTACCCGAATCCTTAATCATCACCCATAACCTGACACAATCTTTACTCCCTTACTCTAGAACATAGGGTCAAGTGGGGTAAAAGATCTTGTTTATCACGCATCTTGCATATTTTGCATTTCAGGTGATTGTAGTGGATCTATGCAAAAGAGAGGAGCAATTAGGATCAAGAAGACAAAGGATCAACCAAACTAGCATCGGGAATCAATTAAAGTAATCCAAGACTTAAAGAATCGATTAAGAAGCATCTGGATCGAGCAGATGGATCGACCAGAGCTGCTCGATCCAGGCCAAAACGTAAAGGAGCCAACTTGGATCGACCGAGAGGATCATGGAGCCTTGTTCGATCCAAGATTCAACCTATGTGGATCGACGGAGAAGATCAGGATGCCTTGGTCGATCCAGACACGCCAAGATTCAACCTTTTTGGATCGACGGAGAGGATCAGGGAGCCTTGGTCGATCCAAGATCCAACCTTTGAGGATCGACCAACTAGATCGAGGAGTCTTGGTCGATCCAGATGAAGAAAGGCGCCACCTTTTTGGATCGACGGAGAGGATCGACCAAAGGCAAAAATCCAGAAAGTCAACCATGCATTTTAAGACGTTCAGACCAAACTATTTAACATGTAATGATTTTTGCAGTTTTGTACTTCATACATGTTAATGGGTTCGTCTTATAGATGGGTATTCTTTATGCTTCCCGGTCTGTTTGCATTTAGCAAAACATCATCGTACTTGCTTCAGTATTTGGAAAGGGGTCTCCGTCACGAGAGTGGGTNCCTAGAATTAAGTCATCTCTCCTGAAATCAACTGCCTGGTCAACTGCTTAGTTCTTTATTTTCTGAATTCGTCATTATCTACTTAGCTTGTTTTAACTACTTCGACATATGTTTCCAAATCAGTTTCTCGCTTAAGATAGCTTTAGTGACAATAAAGCCTTTGTCACTAAGACCTATCAAACGCTCTAGAGAATCTATTGTTCTGGCATAATCCTGGGTTGGTTAGACATTGTAAACCCGAATCCTTAGCATCACCCTGACCCATCTTTACTTCGATTCTCTAACACATAGGGATATCCGGGGTAAAGATCGTCTTACCATGAGTCATGATGAAGGAATTTGCTTCACTTCATGAAACGCTGGATAGTTTAGCCAACTTTGGGGGATACCAAGGGTTATCACTTCCACAACCCATACACCATGCCAATCCATCAAGGCTACTTTCCCACTCCGCCTCAGTATCATCAATATGGTTTCCAACCTGAGCACCAACACCACTACGGTGAGCCTTCTGGATTCTACAATGCACAAATCAGCCACCAAGCCAAACCTCAGGTCGCCGCTCCTAACTCTAGTGCCACGAAATATAAGACTCTCCATATGTTACAACAACTCTTAGAAGGCCAAGCCCAAAATACTAAAATCCTAAGTGAGTTCAAGGAGGATCTCAACGCCAAGCTTGATAACGCTTCCATTGACCTCACTACAAAGTTGGACGACCTCGCCGCACATTACAAAGTTGTAGACGATCGAGTAACTCATCTAGCCTCCCACATGGAGGATGTGGTGACGAAGAAGTACCGATGGAATTTTCCTACTCCTTCTCTACTAGTTTTCTCATCGTGGATAATGAAGAACTAGGTGAGGGGGTGAGTACTCATACTGATGAATGCCAAGGAAAAGGAAAACAGTTAGTTGGGAGAAGGAAGCTCCTCCAAACACTCCAACCTATGAACCGCCTCCTTATGAGGAATTCACAATGATCGAATCTACCATAGATGGTCGAGCATTTACTATGGTTGAACTACCAAATGAGCATTTGGATGAGCCAATTGGAGATCGATTAAAGAAAAGGTTGAGGACGAGATTAGCAATGGTAAGACTAGTCTTAAAAAGGTTAGAATGAGCACAAGGAAACCATGATGAAAGAAGCTTATATTGATGAAGTTCTACATGAGATAAATCTGAAAGAAGAACCGGACGATCAAGGCACCATCAATTCACAAAGAAGCTCACTGAGACCTTGAATGAAAACCTTGATGACCAACACCGCAATGATTTGGACCACCAATTCCATGACAACTATGGGGACTTACAGAGGAAGTTGGAAATTCAAGAAGGTTAAGTTCAATACAAGATGGAAACGGTTGAGGATCTTGAAGCTCACAATATATCTAATCTAAGGATCATCAAGAAGCTTCAAGAAATCTATTTCAAACCGCCTTGATCTATGTGTAAAGAAAGTCAAGCTAAGTGACTTAAAACAAGCTCACTTGGGAGGAAATCTCATGGTTATCTTTGTTCATATCCTTTTTAGCTTTATTTTTCGTTTTATTTCATTTTAATTTACTTGGATGCTTGAATTATGTGTTTTGGGAGTTTGATTGTCTTGTCGGTTCTATCCGGATATTGAGGTCTTCAATGGCCAATTCGATGATATTAAGTTCAGTGTGAAGCTAGGATAAAACAAGGATTGAAGACTAAGATGTGTTGAGAGGAAGAATGATCTGGAGGACTAGGAACGGTCACAATACCGGTCAGACTGGTGACCGGTATAAATGGACAGGAAGAACGAGGGGAGATCATCAAGCATCCCACCGGTGAAAGGGGAGATCATCAATCATCAATCATCCCACCGGTGATATGTCCCTAGCCAGGAGCCGGACCAAACTTAGTACAAAGGAGATGAAGGTGAAGCTCGAGGGAGAGAAATGACTTGAAACCCGAGGGAAAGAGTGAAAAGGCGGAAGCTTGAAGATGAATGGTGAAAGGAGGGAACTTTATGGATGAAATGAGAGGGAGATAAGGTGGATAATAACTGAGGACAGTGAGCTCGAAGTGAGATGGAAAAGAAGAACTGTGAGGATGAAAAGGGGAGAAAGTGAGATCTTTAGCCGAGAAGACTAAAGAAGATGAAAACGAATGAGATGAACGAAGGGTTGAAGATNGTGGAGGTGAGATGGAAGATAGAAAGATGGAATCTTGATGGAATGAAGATGAAGAAATCGTGATGAACAAGGATAAAATGGGTGAAGGCCGAGAGTGATAAAGTGAAGATAATGGACGTGAAGATGAAGGGGGATGAAGGTAGAGATGGAAGTGATG
>OVAU01003797.1:0-10709 GCA_900406315.1 Biscutella laevigata subsp. laevigata | reverse complement strand
ACCAAGGCAATCAAGAACAACATTCAAAACTGTATAAAGCGAGAACTAAAAGCTAACAAAATCCTTTAAGGGTTTAGAAGCTTTCTTCATATCAAGATTGAGTTGGCCTAACTCCAATCAAGCCTTAAGAGTACTTTATCACATAAAATACTTGTAGTTCTAAACCCCAGAACACCAGATCTGAAGATCCAATGCCCTTAATCTACCTTAATAAGTCACCTAAAGGTAACTACTCACAAATCATAACTTAGCAAAGCAAATAAACAAAGATCTGATTCATTAAAGCAGAAACAAGACAATAATATTAAGGCAAGGTTCCTTACAGAAATAACTAGATCTAAAACTACATAGAAACAAAAACTTAAACTAACATTGTTCTCCTAAGGTCTAGAAAAACGTCTAAAAAAGGTCTAAAAATGTCCCATCAAGTGATGGCTAAGGTGACTATTTATGGATGAGAAAACTAGGTCGTCAGGGGTAAAAACGTCAATTTCTGGCTTGAGAAATGACTGATATCGGCCACTCCCTGGCCGATATTGTTTGCTCAGTGGCCGATGTGGTCTATGGAGCATGAAGTGGATGATACTGTTTCTTCACTGGACGATGTGGTCTCTAGAGCATCACCTAGCCGATATTGTCTACTCAGTGGTTGATGTGGTCTCTGTACCATTGCCTGGCCGATATTGATAAGCATGTGGCCGATATTGACTCTGGTTGACTTTCGGAGTTGACTCGTTCTTGCTCGTTTCAGTCCTTTTTGATCCTGAATGTTGCACGGTCCTTCTAAACACCTGGAAATGCAATATGTACACAAATCCAATCCTAAAAGACTCTAAAACAATCGAAAATGTACAAAACCGAGGAAAAGACGGGACTAAAATAACGATAAAAACCGAGCATATCATTCAGTTTGAGGAGTTGATAGACATGGTTTTTCTATGTTTTTATCATCTTTATTGATCATTTTGTATATTTTAAGTTGCATTTAGAGTCTTTTAGGATTGCATTTTGCATATTTTGCATTTCAGGTGATTGGAGTGGATCTATGCAAAGAAGAGGAGCAATTAGGATCAAGAGGATCAAGGATCAACCATGTTAACATCAAGAATCAATCAAGGAATTTCAAGACATGAAGATTGGATCAAGAAGTATCTGGATCGAGCTGATGGATCGACCAAGGTTGCCTGATCCCGACATAGCAATCGTCTAAGGCATTTGGATCTGCTGCAAGGATCGGTTTGCCTTGGTCAATCCATATTGACAAAGACTTCAACTTCCTGGAGCGGTGACAAGGATCGACCGATCCAGAAGCCAAAGTTCCACCCTTTCTGGATCGGCGACAAGGAACGGCCAAGCCTGGCCGATCCAAGGCAAAATCTGAGAGTCAACACTGCGTTTTTAGGGTTGACCAACCCGATTTCTCTTCATTTTTTTTCATATAAATACTCTCGTAGTTGTAAAACCCTAAGGAGAGCCACTCTTTCATTACTATCTTGTTCTAGCTTGGTATTGTGTTGGATCTACTCTTGATTTTAAGTTTTATTGAAGTTATTTTGCTTAATCTTGTTTCTTTTACTAATCTCATCATCTTTCTCTCTGTCTCTCTTAATCTACCACTTAGATTTGTGATGGAATCCATTTTCCTTATGAGAATTTGTGATTTCTTCATGGATTGTGAGTAGTCATCTCCTAAGTGGGTGATTAGGTTAGACTAGGGAGATTTGGCAATGGTTTTAGGTGTTTAGGGCTTAGAATCACAAGTATCTTAATCCCATACAATGCTCTTGATGCTAGTTTGATTTTGGCCAAATTAACCTAGATCTAAAGAAGACTTCTAAGCACGAGAGGTGCTAGTAGTTTTTGGTTCATGTTTTATGGATGCTTCAAATTTAATGCCAGGAGATTGAGTTGTTGTTCTTGAGTGATTGTTTAAGAAATTCATAAACACTATTTGGCATGTTATTGATTTGGAAATCTTTGTAATTAATGCATGTTAGAGTAGGAATTTCTTATGTATGGGGAATGTTAATGCTTCTGTATATGTTGTAATTGGCAAGAGATTGTGATTGTTGCATGATTAAGATAGGGGTCTTCACCACGAGAGTGGGTTGATCCAGAAAAGAATACCCTAGACCTGAGATCACCCAATTGGCTGTGATTATAGCACCTAGACCTAAGTCAAATCTCTTGAAATCAATTGCCTTGTTGCATGCTTAGTTCTTTCTTATCTGAATTTATCAATTGTTATTTGCTTGCTTTTACTGCTTCGACTTATCATTCTGAATTTACTTTTTTTTGCTTAAGAAAGCTTTAGTGACAGTGAAGCCTTCATCCCTTAGACTTATTAGATACTCAAGAAGATTTTTTGTTCTGGTATAATCCTGGGTTGGTTCGACATTTAAACCTGAATCCATAGGAGTAGTCGGGGTAAAGATTCTCTTATCAGTTATTCAAAGAACTAATGGCTATCACTTGACCCAATATGACAACAACGCCAATTGATAAGTATGGTTTTACTATGGGTTAGTAAATCTACTTCCAATGTAGTATAGTGGGGGTTTAGAATTGTCAAACCAATCTCAGGTGGGTGTGATAACGCACTAATCCTATGGAGAAATTGGCTAGGTCTAGGTAGAATCAATAGGGTATGTTTGTCACGAACAATCCTAATTAAAGTTACAAGTAAAAATAAAGTGATAAGGTAAAGTCAACCGAAAGGTCAACAAGATCGAAGAAATGCATATTCAGGAAATAAAACAAGCATATGGACCAGGGCAATAAAAATGGGCAAACAATTGCTTAACTAATGATGTTCAGTTCGCTATCAGGTTTGTCTTATGTCTAAGAATCTTAATCCAGGTTAGTTCACTCTCGTGATAGAAACCCCTTTCTAAATTATGCAACTAAACAATCTTTTGGCTAATCACACAATTAAGAAGCAATACGTGTAATTCCATACAACAATCTATCAATCCTAACACAATCTCTTGGAAATGATCAATAAACAACAAGGTTATTTAGTTGGGGAATTTCATCGAACACCTCTCGGACATGAAACTCCCTAGGTTCATAGACAAGGTGATCAATCAAATCTAAGCATTAAAATCAATAACCAAGGAGAAGACATTGTTCTATTCATTCCTAAACATCAAAAGCAATCAATCAAATGCCTTAATCTACCCTAATCCATAGGCTATGGGAACTACTCACATATCATGAACATACTACTTTGTGTGTTTCTGTTTATGATTTCAGAAATAGAAAATGAAAAGAGAGAAATGAAAATCAAACTAAAATGAAGGTTAAGAAAGGTAATTGTAATAAAATGATAAAAATATTTAATACATGAAAACCTCCAAAGAGAGCAAAAACTATATAAAACTAAGATCACATCCCCCCGGGTTTTTGTTCTTGGCCTTCTTAAATTTTTTTTTTGTTTGTACGAATTCTTGGCCTTCTTAAATAGTTAGCCAATTTACAACTTAAAAAGGGAAAGAAGGACTTGGTCTTTTTGTCTTCCGAATAGGTGTGCCGGTCGAGCCATAGCATGCCCGAACCGTTGCACGTGTGCACCGGTCAGAGCGTGCAGTGTCGCATGACCTGTGCTTTCTCCATGGTCCTCCCTGGTGATGGGCGCCGGTGACTCCACTGGTGTTGAGCGTCTGTGCTCGCCCATGGGAGGTACGCCGATCGTGACACCGGTGGTGACACCGGCGTGAGTCGTCTTGTTCCGCCATGTGATCCCCCACCGGTGCGTGACCGGCGTGTTTTGACCGGCGTGCTTCCTCGCCTCTGGTACTCGACCGTTTTTCGTCTCTGAAATGTCCTGTTTTGCTCCTTTTTGCTCGGTTGCTCGCCTTGGCCTTCTCTTCACCTGGAATGAGTAATGATATGCAATATGCAACCTTGAAGACTCTAAAATGCATCCTAATCTAATGCCAAACGAATGAAAACTGAAAGACAAAACCATAAAAGTGCACACACAACAATGTACATAATCCGCATGGAGGACGATGCTAAGCCTACCGTTGAGCATCAGCGTAGACTAAATCCCAAGCTCACATAAGTGGTAAAGAAGGAAATATTAAAGTTTTTTTCAGCAGGTGTGATCTACCCCATCTCAAACAACACTTAGATCAGCCCAGTTCATTGCGTTCCCAAGAAGGGAGGTTTGACAGTTATTAAAAACGAAAATTACAAGTTGATTTCGACCATGACTATCACTGGACATTGAATGAGCATCGACTACAAGAAGCTGAACACGACGAACCAAAAATATCACTCCCCTCTCCCTTTCATCAATCGGATGTTAGAGAGGCTCGCTAACCACCCTTACTATTGTTTTCTTGATGGATATTCAGGCTTTTTCTAGATTCGTATACACCCAGATGACCAAGAGGAGACAACATTCACTTGCCTTAATGGAACATACGTATGAGGATGCCCTTCGGGATGTGCAACGCACCAGCTACCTTCCAACGATGCATGATGTCGATTTTCACTGATTTAATTGAGAAAGCCTGTGCAGGGTTCTGAAGCGCTCTGAGGAAAAGCATCTAGTTCTGAACTTGGAGAAGTGTCACTTCATGGTTCGCGATGAGATTGGTCTAGGACACAAGATCTCAAAACTCAGAATAGAGGTTGATAAAGCGAAGATCGAAGTTATGATGAACTTGGAGCCCCCGAAATCGGTAAAGGACATCATAAGCTTTCTTGGTCACGCAGGTTTCTATAGAAGGTTCATCAAAGACTTCTCATTGATCGTAAAACCGCTGACACAACTCATGTGCAAAGAGAACAGGTTTGACTTCGACGGTTCATGTACGAAGACATTCACGAAGATCAAAGAGGCTCTGGTCAGCGCCCCCATTGTGCAACCACCAGATTGGGAATTTCCCTTAGAGGTGATGTGTGATGCTAGCGATTATGGAGTAGGTTCAATCCTTGGACAGAAGAAAGTAGGAAGATGCACGTCATCTACTATGCAAGCAGGACCATAGAAGAGGCTCAAATTAACTATACGACGACCGAAAAGGAGTTGCTAGCAATAATATATGGTTTCGAGAAATTTTGGTCTTATTTGGTCGGCTCCAAAGTGATAGTGCCTACCGATCACGAAGCGCTTTGCAATCTCATGAACAAGAAAAACGCCACACCCAGACTACTTCATTGGGTACTGCTGATGCAGGAGTTTGATCTAGAGATCAAAGACAAGAAGCGAATCGAAAATGGGGCCGTAGACCACCTATCCCGAGTCAGGATCGATTCAGAGACTGCTTTTGATGACAACCTTCTTGTGGAGAGTGTGTATGGTGTTTATGCATACCAAATATACCCACAACACGAGTTACAAAAAAAATTCTTACACCCCTTGGTTTGCTGATTTCACGAATTATTTGAGTGCAGGTGTCAAGCCACAAAACTTTGTTGGTTATGACAAGAAGAAGTTTCTCAGAGACATGTGATATTACTTATGGGATGATATGTTCCTGTACAAGAGGTGGTAAGACAACCTGTATAGGATATGTGCGCCTGAACATGAGGTAAAGGGGATTTTGTTTCACTGTCATGGTTCTAATTATGCAGGTCACTTCACTACTTTTAAATCAGTAGTCAAAGTGTTGCAAGCCGGATTTTGGTGGCCACACATGTTCAAGGGCGTCCATTAGTTCGTCTCAACCTGCGACGCCTGTCAGAGGAGGGCCATCATCAGCTGGCGCAAGCAAATGCCCCAAAATTTCATTCTTGAAGTCGAGGTATTTGATGTCTGGGGAATCGACCTCATGGTTCCTTTTCCAACCTTATACGGGAACCAATACATCGTTGTAGAAGTCGATTATGTCTCGAAGGGGGTTGAAGCAATGATGAGCCCTACTGATGGCACCAAGGTGGTCATAAAGAGGTTCAAATCCGTGATCTTTCCCAGATTCAGAGTACCGAGTCATCATCAACGACACATGTACACACTTTATTAATAGGGTATTTGTCTCTCTTCTCAAGAAAAAATGGGGTTACACACAAGGTTGCTACGCCATATCACTCTTAGACCAGTGGCCAAGTCGAAATCTCCAACAGAGAGATTAAGGGAATACTAGAGAAGACAGTAGGACAATCACGCAAAGACTAGTATGAAAAACTAGATGATGCGTTATGGGCCTACTGAACGACGTACAGAAAACTGTTGGGCATGAATCCTTTCCACCTGGTCTATGGTAAATCGTGCCATCTACATGTCAAACTCGAGTACCAAGGCATTTAGGCTACTAAGTAGATGAATTACGACATCAAGCCTGCTGCGGAACAGTGCCTGGTTCATCTGAACGAGTTAGACGAAATCCGCCAAGATGCCTATGAGAACACGAAGATCTACAAAGAACGCACGAAGGCGCTGCATAACAAGAGGATAATTCTGAGAACTTTCACTGTCGGCAATCAAGTACTGCTATTTAACTCACGTTTGAAATTGTTTCCAGGAAAGCTCATGTCTAGGTGGCAAGGACCACTCACTGTAGTCGAGGTCCGACCCTACGGAGCTATTGTCGTAACCGACAACGAGACTACCTTCACGGTGAATGGACAGCGTATAAAGCATTATCTGCCAGGATTTCTAGAGGATGGTGACTCCGAACTCTCATTTCAGCTCCTTTGATAAATTGAAATAACCTAAAGTCAGGCTCACGACTTAAAATAAGCGCTCATAAGAGGCACCCCATAGGTATTGTACTTAATTGATAACAAATTTTGTATTCCTCCTACGCTTCAGATTTTTTCTGAGTTTCAGGATCGGAATGAGAATAAAACTCACTCATAGTCGATGGAGCAGTAGTTCGATCAACTGGGTTTGATCGAACCAAAAATGTGGGACTTCACAGTTTGATCAAATCATATGAGTTCGATCGAACCACACGAGTTCGATCGAAACAAAAATGTGGGACTTCATAGTTTAATCGAACCATATGTGTTTGATCGAACCAAAAATGCGGGACTTCACTGTTCGATTGAATCAGCCGAGTTGGATCGAACTAGCCAACAACACGAGAGCCTTCACCATACCGATTTCATGGTTCGATCAAACCGAGGTTTGTAAATTTGACGAATTTCGACAAATCTTAGGTCCATCTTGAACAAAATTTAAAGAGATTTCTGATGATACCACTTTCGCTTTAAACCGGGTCATGTAAGTCCTCTGAATTTGCCATTTTCAATCTGATTTTCGTGAAGGATTTGTGATCGATTTTGGATTTGATCTCTAGCTAGATTTCGGGGTTGTTTTCACTAGATATTGACTGTTGTTGGTAGTCTAGAATGGTTAGAAAACTGGTGCATGAGTTTTTGGGTAATTTGAATTAG
This sequence comes from Biscutella laevigata subsp. laevigata, assembly GCA_900406315.1. Taxonomy (NCBI): domain Eukaryota; kingdom Viridiplantae; phylum Streptophyta; class Magnoliopsida; order Brassicales; family Brassicaceae; genus Biscutella; species Biscutella laevigata. The sequence continues at coordinate 3,359 of OVAU01003797.1, read as the reverse complement.
TTTTTGCCATGAACAAAAGTTATGGTTCATTTGGGGATTTCAAAATTGGTGTGTATAAGATTGTTCTTTTAGGAAATTGCTTTTGGAATTGGCATCCTCGTAGTCTAAGCTTGCTTTCCTATAAATTTGAGATCAAAGACCGAAAATGTTTGGATATTTTGTGTAATTTGGAGAAAATGTGGACCTTTAGTTCAATTATTGCAAAATATGAAAACGTTGGTTATTGATATAGTTTCTTTTTCCGCATTGGTATTTCTGATTTTCAGGCATGGCCCGTACACGAGGCAATAGGTAGCGCCAAAAGCGTAGGCCAAAGGAGCACGCCGCTCCGCTCAAGCTCACGAAGAAGAGGGCCCCGCGCCGCACATAGCATGTGGCACTGGACGTTCTACTTCGAGGCGCAAAACTAAGCCACCACAACCGCTGTTCCAGAACCGGTGGCTTGGATAGACCTCATGCAGTGCGACTATGAGCCTTTAGCTACCTGCTCTATTCACTGCACCATGTTCCCTTACGACAAGGCTATGGATGCACTAGGGATTTTTCTGATGTGATGGTACTGTTTGACCACATGGGTCTACCCGACCTTCCCACCACGCATGAGGAGGTCTACCTAGAGCTGGTTCGTCAATTCCTAGCAACAATAGGCCTCAGTTTTTTAGAACAAGCATTACCGGATCACCAAGGAGGCCACTGTCACTTTCACCATCCATGGTCGCCCTTACGGGATCCATATCGATGAGTTTTGTCCCTACCTCGAGATTCATCTCGGTGGCTAGTATCCTGACCTGAAGGATCACGTTTGAGCTCTAGAGTTCTGGAAGATGATCGTATCTGATAGCTTAGAGATTGGCATTATGCAAAGCAGTCTTTTATCCTTAGCCATGTGCTCCGCTATGCTGGCAAGCTGCTGAGTGTCTTTTTCATTAGGAAAGCTAAGGTAGGGTCTCTGACACATGCTGAGATCTTGATGCTCCATTAGAAGTGAGGAGCACTCTATGGACGACTGCCTCGAGGCTTTTAGGTAATGAATTTAATCTCGGTTGTGTTCTTGTGCAGAAGTGCTAAAATATCAGGGGAGAATCAGTTGGAGGCAAGAAGGCAATGCACGTTGGCGGGATGATCACCCCCCATCTTTGAGGGGTCAATATCTCCTTTGAGGGAAAAGTTATTGCTTCTACGAGAGTTTTCTCCTCCATCCCGTTCATGGATCTGCAGCACTTGGCACATTGTGGGATCATCACTAGTCCGACGGCGAACGGTGATGGGCATTACTTCCATGTCTTTGAGGAAAAGAGCGGTGATCGGTAGTTTGTACAACTCCCCTACCCTTCTTTGACCGCCATCTTCCCAGGCACCCCTACGAGCACATCTATTGGGCTTTTCTCCCTCCTGTTGATTTACTCTGTCCCATGCCTTCGACATTCCGCCACAAGCATCCCCACGTGCCTACATATTGGGCCGCCTCTCCCGCATGCCTCACAGATCGACTGATTTCCGCCCATCCACCTTCGTGCGCGCCTCCGCCTCAACCTCTCCTCAGCATGACGGTGAACTTTCCCAGTCGCCTCCCCTTCAGCTTGAGCTAGATCATATTTAAGAGACAATATGCTTGTAGTAGGTGTAGCGAGACCTTGTTGACGCGCAACGCAAGGATGTTGTTTCGCATTTAGAGTCATCTTACTTGGGCATCTTGCCTTAGCCGATAGACTTATGTTGTTGGACCGCAACCCCGTTCTCGTTCCTGCTCCCACTCACATGCCGTTGATGCTCTCGCTCACGAGATATACCGATCTGATGACGATGGTGAGCTCCACGATTCCCCTTGATCTCCTTTTCCATCCAACGTAGTGTCATCCTATCTCTTTTGTTGTATTATCTTCTTCTCTGGTTGTAGGCATATCATTCTGTTGGATCTGCTTTCTCATTGAGATAGTGACAAGTAAGTCTGGGGGAGTATGCCACGAGCTACTAATGTCGTTTATTTTATTTTGCTACTTATGTTGAGACTTATGTTGCCACTCATGTTATCTACTCGCGTTGATGCTTATAGTCTTGGTGTTACCCTTTTATTTAACATTGTTTTTAACTCGGTATTGTGGATTATGGAATTATGACATTTTCCTGTGATGACTGACCCATCGTGATAGTTCACTGCCTAGTATCACCACTACTAGATGTTGTTTGGTGCAAGGAAACTAGAGAACCACATGACCAAACTCCCTCCCAGAAAACCAAGGCTTTGTAGAGTTTTGTTGTATCTAATGTTGACTCAGTTCATTTGAACCTAACATGAACTTAAATTTTTCTTGTTAGAAGTTTGATATTATGAAAGAGAAGTGGACTATATGCTCAAAATTTTTTCATCCTTTTTACCACTCTTTATGATCCTGAGTGGCCGAACTCACCTTAAGTTTGGTAACCCTCTGATCTCATTCAGGTTTTAACCTAGACAGCTAATATCTGCAAGTGCACAAACGCTCATTGTAGTACTTAGGGATCGAATCCATATAGACTAAAGACTAATACGAATAGACAGGCAAGACTGAGAAATGGCTAAAACAAAGATGAGAGTTGATTGATTGGTAGTACCAGGCAATGGTGAAGTGATGAAATCAACAAACAAATCAACAAGTGTAAAGATAGATAAGGAAGCAATCAAACCTAGAGTTTCAAAAACGGGTTTTGGCGGGAACTGCTCAGATTCATTATTAAGAAAAGAACTTAGAACTATGAACATAGCTTAGATTACTGGATTTACTCGACAAACACTCGGGCTTGTCACATACGCTGGGCTTGAGTTATAGCCAATCCCGAAATCTAACATATGTCTCATTTACCAAACCCCTGAGAATATGTTCACTCCGGGGTCTCATGTGTGAACCTATGCCTAACCAGTGTCCTTCAGGTACTAGCATTGTCAATAATGCTAGCCCCGAGAACCTATGCCTAACCAGTGTCCTTCGGTCAGATTGAGTTGTTATCTCATCGAACTAGAGTGACCCGGTTAAGAAATGTCTAGTAAAGGTTTACTGGGGCTGATCGATCTTTCTTATCAGGCTAGATTGATCAATATCAAGACTCTTTTAGTTACTGACTTAGGCGATTAACAAATTGTTTTTTTTCCCTCACTCTTACTATTGATTAGTAGAAGAGAGAGCAGAAAGACCTATTATGAAACACAGAAAATCGGGTATAAGTCGAACCCTATCGGGACCTTTGTCAGGCAACAGACTTATGNAGGTCTAAGCAAGAATTCAGACTGTCACTAAGAATCCTTAAGTAATTGTCGTTTTAGAAGTAGTATAGCGGAAAAGTAAGCAAGCAAAGCAAGTGATGATAAAATTCAAATTAAAGAA
>OVAU01003796.1:0-10710 GCA_900406315.1 Biscutella laevigata subsp. laevigata | reverse complement strand
CTTTTGGTGGTAGATAAACTCTACTTTAATATAATAGATTTTTGAAATAAAGTATACAAATTAACTATTGAAGGTAAAATAAAAAAATTATAGAATATAAGAAATAATGTTTTAGGTATCGATTAGATTTTAACTAAACTTTTTAATAGTAGATTAGTTAAAAATTGGTATTTAATTTGGTACTAAGCAATTTTTTAGAATCTTACTAACTAATTCATAAAAATCTTCCTATTTTCATGGTGGTAAGTAAAGTGTAGAAATAATGTAACGACATTTTTTTATATAGATAATAATATTGTTATTCATAAAATTTACGTGTATATTTAATTTTGTTTGTTCTAGTCATAAATGAAATAGTTTATTATGACTTTTTAAATAGATAAACCTTGTTTTAATATAATAGATAACATTCAAAATATACACGTAAATTCATTAGACTTGGTTGGATAATTAAATTAATGTAAAATGGACTTAGTATTAGAGTCTATAGGAAAAAATATATATTTGTAGAAGTATTAAGAGATTACACACTTTTAAGATACATATTTTGATTGAAATTCTTCACAAAAATTGAAATGTGACTCTGTGCTTTGATATTTTCACCTTTAAAAAGAAGAGAGGTGAAAAACTATGTAAACAGTCGCCCGGGTAGTAGATAGAAAGAACGTTCACAAGGAGTCCCGTCTTGGAGCTAGTGTGGGGTCTGCTCAAGAACCTACAGTTATTTGTAATAAGTAGTTTTATTGGTTGGTTAATTGGCGGCTTCATGCAGGCGAGTTGCAGCCTGCAAGTCTCGTTCATTTTTGCATCTGCATCTAATATTTGGATGCTGCATCCAGATGTTATTCGTTTTTGTATCTGAATCCAATATCTGGATATTGCATCTGGATGATGCATCTATATGTTGTTCGTTTTTATATATGCATCTAGCATCAAGATGCTATAAATTCAATTTTTCATTAATCACGAAAAAGTGATTCTACGTTTTCAGAAAAAAATGATTCTACGTTTTCGGGAAAAACATAATTCTACAGTTTTCCAAAAAGTCATTTTTTCTAGAAAACCACGATTTTAATATTTTCCCGAAAAAACCACGATATCATGATTTCGCGTTTATTTATCAAAAAACCAAGACGTGATCCCGCGTTTTCCCGAAAAGACGCAACGAAAAGACGCAATCCCGCGTTTTTTTCGAAAAGACGCAATCCCGCGTTTTTTCCGAAAAGTCGTGATCCCACGTTTTTTCCAGAAAGTCGTAATCCCGCATTTTTTTTCCAAAAAGCCGCAATCTCGCGTTTGTCCCGAAAAGCCACAATCCCGCGTTTTTCTCAAAAAGACGCAATCTCCCGGTTTTCCCGAAAAATCGCAATCCCGTGTTTTTCCCGAAAGCCGCAATCCCGTGGTTTTCCCAAAAAGCCGCAATCCCGCGTTTTTCCCGAAAAGCCGCAATTTCGCAGTTTTCCCGAAAAGCCTAAATCCTTTGGTTTTTCCGAAAAGTCATAATCCCGCGTTTTCTTGAAAAGTCGCAATCCCGCTTTTTTCAGAAGACACAATCCCGGTTTTTCCCAAAACGTCGTCATCCCGCATTTTTTCCGGAAAGTCCTAATCACAAGTTTTTTTCCAAAAAGCCGCAATCTCGCGTTTGTCCCGAAAAGCCGCAATCTCGCGGTTTTTCTGAAAAGCTGTAATCCCGCATTTTTCACGAAAAGCCGCAATCTCGTGGTTTTCCCGAAAAGCCGCAATCTTGCAGTTTTCCCAAAAATCCGCAATCCCGCGTTTTTCTCGAAAAGCCTCAATCTCGCGTTTGTCCCGAAAAGCCGCAATCCCGGGTTTTTCTCGAAAAGCCGCAATCCTGCGTTTTTTCCCGAAAAGCCGTAATTATGCGTTTTTCGTGATCCCGCTTTTGTCCCTACAAGTCGTAATCCCGTGTTTTTCTCGAAAAGCCGTAATCCCGCGTTTGTCCTGAAAAACCGCAATCTCGCGTTTTTTTTTCTTGAAAAAAGTCGCAATCTCGCGTTTTTTCTCGAAAAGCAGCGATCCCGCGTTTTTTCTCGAAAAGTCACAATCCGTGTTTTCCCCGAAAAGCCGCATTCTCGTGCTTGTCCCGAAAAACCTCAATCTCGGGTTTTTTTCTTGAAAATCGCAATCCCGTGTTTTTCTCGAAAAGCAGTGATCTCGTATTTTTCTCGAAAAGCAGTAATCTCATGTTTTTCCCGAAAAGCCGCAATCATGTATTTTTCGTGAAAAGCCGCAATCTCGCGGTTTTTCCGAAAAGCCGCAATCTCGCGGTTTTTCCGAAAAGTCGCAATCCTGCGTTTTTCAAGAAAAGCCGCAATCTCGTGGTTTTCCCGAAAAGTCGCGATCTCGCGTTTTTCCCGAAAATCCGCAACCTCGCGTTTTTGTTCCGAAAAAGTCACAATCCCGCGTTTTTCTCGAAAAGTTGTAATCCCGCATTTGTCCCGAAAATCCGCAACCTCGCGTTTTTTTCCGAAAAAGCCGCAATCCCGCATTTTTTCTCGAAAAGCCGCAATCCAGCGTTGGTCCTAAAAAGCCGCAATCCCGCGTTTTTCCTGAAAAGTTGCAATCCCGCGTTTTTCCTGAAAAGCCGTAATCGAGTGTTTTTTTTCCGAAAATCGTGATCCCGCGTTTGTCCTAAAAAGCCGCAATCCCGCATTTTTTTCTCGAAAAATCGCAATCTCGTGTTTGTCCAGAAAAGCCGCTATCTCGCGTTTTTTTCTTGAAAAGTAGCAATCTCGCGTTTTACTCGAAAGCAGCGATCTTGTGTTTTTCTCGAAATGCAGCGATCCTACGTTTTTCTCGAAAAAACAGCAATCCTGCGTTTTTCTTGAAAAGTTGCAATCTTGTGTTTTTTTCGAAAATGCGCAATTTCGCGCTTGTCCTGAAAACCTGCAATCTCGCGTTATTAGGAAAATTTGATTTCAAAAAATTTGAGATGCAGATGCAGCATCTAGATGCTACATTTTACAGCATCTCAAATATCGAGATATTTGAGATATTTAGCACTTTTGCATCCAGATGCAGCATCCAAATGCAACAAAAAAAAAACCAAACGAGCAACATCTCGTGCGTTTGCATCCGGGTACTGAAACGAACAAGCCCTAATTTTATGTTTGAAATCTTGATGATCATTGGTCTTTGTTTAATTGAACATCAATCATGATTGAAAGTTTGTTTAGTCAGAGAGGTGAAAGTAGATCTTTTGGTAAGTGTGATTCACATTGTATAACATTTTGTATGATTGACATTTTATCGCTTGCATAAATATTTATTTTTTGAATTTTTGCAGCGAATATTCATGGTTTAGGAGAGTGAAGCTTCAATTAGCTTCAAGAAATCATGTTTAGTACAATTTAATCATCCAGCCCATCAATCGTTTCTAAAAAATTGTGTCTTTCTATTCGGACTGTTGGTGGATGAGTATTGGAAAATCGTTGTTTACACTTTAATTTTTTTTTTTTATTTTGCACCTGAGAATGGATGGTGTTCGGTGGATAATTTTCAGTGGATAGTGTTTAGTGGAAAATGTTGATATGTTCGCGATAGATTCTAAATAAGAAAAAATACGAGTTGTGGATAGGGTTCGGTGGACACCCTCTAAAAAAAGTTCTCTTTGATTAAATTTGGGTGCTTAACAAGGTTGCATTGTGATGAAATCCGTGAAAACTAAGACCCATATTATCATCCATGTGTTGTATTGGAGAACGTGAGAGAAGTTCATAGGATCGGATCCAAAAGCAACCATGTCATAATTTTATCATATTGTCGATCTTTCGTATGGATAATATATTGTTGTGAAGTTTTTAAATAACATCACTAACCCTATACCATATTTTTCATTCATAAACTCTATTTTTCCTTCATAAACCTTATTTATACACTATTTTTAAAAATAATTTTTCACCCCTAAAACCTCAACACTAAACTATAATACTCTAACCTTTAATTATAAACCTAAACTCTAAACTCAAAATCCTAAAACTCTAAATAATATATCATACTCTAAAATTTTAAATCAAGCATGAATCATGTATTCAAACCAATAAACTCTAAAACTTAAACTCTTAACTCTAAACTAAAAACTCTAAAACTCTAAATCATACATGCTAAACCATAAATCATAAACTCTAAACATTAAATCATATATTCTAAAATCTAAACTCTAAAACTCTAACCCTTGAAGAAGTAAAAACCTTAAACCCCAAAAGTTAAAAATAATACAATTAATAAATATTTAGATAAAAATAATTTGAAAACTGAAACTATTAACAAAGAATAAATAAAAAACTAAATTAAAATTGAAAATTGAAACTATTAACAACATAAATGAATATTGAGATAAAAAATAAAGTGAAAATTAAAACTATTAACAAAGAATGAATAAATATTTAGATCAAAATAAATTAAAAACTTAAATTATTAACAAATAATAGTAATTCATAGATCAGTTTCATATTGGCTAATCCATAAAAACTAAGATCACCCCAGATTGATTACAGACATTTAAAAGGTTAAATCTAATAGAAACTTTATTGTTTAATTGGCTAATCTATAGAAACAATGATCACCATCTTGATCANTCCCCCCCTTTTTCCCCCCCCCCCCCTATTTCTCTTCGTCTTTCTTGGTCTCTTTGTCTCCCCATTCTCTCTCTCTCGTCCGAATTGATAGCAAGTTTAACCGAGGCGAGCGACGGTGAAATCTACAGCTGGGGCAAAGTGAGTGGATGTTATCAAGTTTCTCCAACTGAATCTTGGAGAAGAAAGCATTCAAGAGTCAAAGAGGGAAAATGTATTATTCAACGTAAAAACTAACTAAACAAAGAGAGTTTGTTATAAGTAGTATAAACTGGCTGCTAACATACGCATCCAGCTGACTTAACACTTGATACACCCCCACAAACCATTTAAACTCAACACGGATTGGGTTTAAATAGGTTTGAGAGACCCATACGACAAAGTATCGCCTGGAAAGGCTTAGGATGAAGCGGTCTGGTCAGTATGTCTGCAAGCTGGTTCATACTTTCCACATGAATTGTCATCAATTTCCCACGCTTCATGTGATCTCAGACTGTGTGGCAGTCTATCTCAACGTGTTTGGTCCGCTCATGAAAGACCGGATTTGTGTTGAGATACACGGCTGATTTGTTGTCACAATACAACTTGGCAAGTTTGGTGATCGGAATCCGAAAGTCTTCAAGCAACTGTTGCAGCCATATGATTTCACGTGTAGCATCCGAAAAACTTCTGTACTCAGCCTCTGTACTGCTGCGACTCACAATGTGTTGCTTCTTTGATTTTCAATAGAGAAGAGCTTCACCTAAGTACACAGAGTAGCCGGTTGTAGATATGCGTGTATCTGGACATGATGCCCAATCCGCATCTGCAAATGCATTTATACACAAATCAGTCTTAACCGAGTAAAAGAGGCCCTGTCCAGGACTGCCCTTCAAATACTTGAGTATTCTATGAGCAGCCTGTAAATGAGCATTAGTAGGAGCCTTTAAAAATTGACTTAATTTATGAACAGCAAACATGATATCCGGTCGAGTAATAGTTAAATAAAGCAGTCTGCCTATAAGCTCTCTATATGAAGTTGCACAAGGAAGAAGCTGACATGTGGATAAAGTCAATTTGACATAAGGATCCATAGGAATTGTACTCGGCTTACAAGCCAATAAGCCTACATCCTCAATCAAATCTAAAGCATACTTCCTTTGGCAAACATAAATACCTTTCGAAGACCTAGATATTTCTAAGCCTAAGAAAAACCGTAATGGACCTAAGTCCTTAACCTTGAAGTGACTAGCTAACAGAGATTTTAACGCAGCTAAATCATCTTTATTGTTACTAGCAATGACAATGTCATCAACATAAACAAGGAGAGCAATATAACTTGTACCAGTCAGCTTAACAAACAAGCTATTATCCGATTGTGATTGAACAAAACCATTAGCCAACAAGACACCTGTAAAAAGCTGATTCCACTGTCTAGAAGCTTGTTTAAGGCCATACATACACTTCTTTAGTTTGCAAACAGGATTAGGTGGAAGGACAAAAACTGGAGTCGGAGTATACCCTTGAGGTAAGGACATATAGATATCCTCATCAAGGTTGCTGTGGAGAAATGCGTTCGAGACGTCCATCTATGAAAGTTCTCATCCTTGCATCGCAGCTAAAGCTAACAAGAACTTAACACTCGTAAGCTTTGCCACCGGAGAGAACGTTTCAGTAAAATCTACACCTTCTTGTTGTGTAAATCATTTGGCCACAAGTCGAGCCTTGTGCCTTTCAATATTACCATCAGATAGGTATTACAAGGTAAACACCCACTTACAACCAACTTCATTTTGTCCAGGAGGAAGAGAAACCACATCACATGTATCATTTTTGCTCCATAGCTAACATCTCTTCATTCACAGCCCTCTTCGATTCATCTGAAGACATGGCCTGTTTGAAAGTCTTTGGTTCCGTGTCTGTAGAATACGCAAACAAAAATTGACAATATGGAGAGCTAAATTTCTCATAAGACAGATAAGACTGCAAAGGATATGGAGTGGTGTCTGGTTTTGAGGTGGGAGTTGCACTGAGCTGAGCAAGGGTGCAATGATAGTCCGAGAGATAAGACGGCGGTTTATGACTTCGTTTCGTACGTATGTTCCTAGAGACAGGCAATGATGCAACATGAGTCGAAGCAGAAGGAGGTGCCAACAACTGAGGATTTGTTACACAAGGTGGAGCCTCTGTCTGCACAGGAGACGACGTTGTCAGAGGACTAGTCAGCGGGCTGTCATTGGATGGTAACTGAGAATCACGGAGTCCATCATCAGAAACTCTGCTCTCAGGTGCAACATTCTGAGGCACTGGTATGTGTTGTCTTGTTGTCGGAGCGACATGGAGAGGCCTGCTATCATGAACTAAAAAGTCACTCGGCAAAGACACAACCGAGGGTAAGATCATATTTGAAAAGAAATCCGATGAGGGAGTACTAATGTTCTGAAAAGGATATTCATTCTCGTGGAATGTCACGTTTCGTGATATTGTATGTGTCAAGGTCCATGACTTTGTACCCTTTGTACCCCAGAGGATAGCCAAGAAAAACGCACTTCGAGGCTCTAGGCGAGAACTTGGTGCGATCTTTTTGCAGTGTGCTAACGCAGCAGAGGCACCAAAAGAGCGTAGAGCACCATATCCAGGTCTCCATGAGTTCAAACGGAGATTTGTTCTGTACCAAAGGAGATGGAATTCGATTGACTAAAAAAATAGTTGTTAGTATACAGTCAGTCCAATAAAACGAAGGAAGACTTGATTGAAATAAGAGAGATCGAGCAACATTTAATATATGTTGGTGCTTCCTTTCTACAACCGAGTTCTGCTGAGGCGTATAGGTGCAGGAGAAGTAGTGAAAAATGCCATGACTCTTCATGAGTTTGGAGAAAACGAGCTCATGAGCATTGTCACTACGAATGGCCTTAACCTTAACAGAATACTGAGTTTCAACATACTTAAGGAACGAAGCAAACAGAGAAGAAACATCACTTTTATTTTTCATCAGATATATCCAAGTGAAGCGAGTACAATCATCAACTAGAGTAAAGAAATATTTATGCCCATCTACTGAATCAACAGAGAAAAGACCCCAAACATCAAGGTGAACTAACTCAAAAGGTTTAGAGGACAGATTATTATTGTAAGGAAAAGATAAACGCTTCTGTTTTGCTAATGGACAAACAGAACAATGATTATCTGTAACTATACTAGACTTAGGAATCGAAAGAACCTCCGAAAGAACCTGAAGTCTCGCAGATGATGGGTGTCCAAGACGAGAATGCCACAGACTTGGATCCACCGTAAGACTAGCACAAAGAGAATCCTGAGTAGAGCAGCCTTGTAGCAAGTATAAGCCATGGCAGATTTCACCCTTCCCAATCGTCAGACGCTGAGAAGACTCCTGTATATAACAAATGTCAGACAAGAAATGAACCGAATAACCATTGTCTCTTAATAGACTGCTGACACTAATGAGATTAAATTTAAACGCAGAAACATAAAGAACATTGTATAAAGTCAGTGTCTTGGTCACTTGAATGGTTTCAGTATGAGAAATAGAAAATTTTGTGCCATTAGGCAGAGAGACAGTCACATTAGAGGAGAGAAAGACTTCTTTGAACTTGTCAAGTCTGAGCACACGTGACTGGTGGCTCCACTATCAATAATTCATGCCCCATTTGAAAGTGCAGAAGCAAATGAATTAAGGGCATGGTTCTGATAGTGAACCTTATCGTCAACGTAACTCAGATGGTTTGACAAAGAGAAGTCATTACCAGAGGAAGCCTGACAGGCCATGATCCCATTCTCAGTGATTGTTGTAGGTGGACCATAGCTAGCATCTGAAGACTGTGACCTGACATTGAGTTGTTGAACAATGGATTGTATGTGAGATGGGGTCAGTTGGTGAATATTGACTGGTTCTTCATGCTGAGAGACAACATTTGCCACAGTTTTGAATTGATTCGGATTGTAGACCTGTCCTATAGCCAGTTTGAAGTTTGAAGATGAAGACCCTCATGGAGTAAAAGCCGGTGGTGGAAGAGATCCTGGAGAAGGTCCAAAGACTTTATTGTTTTGTTTCAACCCTGGTGGATACCCATGCACCTTGTAACATTTTTGAACGATATGTCCATACATACCACAGAAGGTACACAGAGGCATATTATTATGGCCTGAAGGTGTTGTGAGCTGCTGCATACTCAACTTGATTTGAATCTGAACCATAAACCACACTGTCTGATGCTTGGAAAGCAACGTTATCAAACTTGACAGGAGGTTTCACCACTCTTTGCCTTTCATCTTGTTGAATGATGTTGTAAGCTTCTTCAATCGTGGGTATTGGCTTTAACATTAGGATGTGACGACGAGTCTGCTCATACTTATCATTTAATCCCATCAAGAATTTAGTGACACGACTTCTTTGTTGAAGCTTCTCCCAGAGCTGAGCCGCATTGCACTCACATTTCCCACATGTACAGATTGAGATCTCCACATAATTCTTGTGTTCTTCCCGCATGGTGATGAGTTTTGTATAGTATTGACTGACATCCAAAGATCCTTGTTGCAGAGAGCTGAGACGTTGTTCTATTTCAAAAATGCGAGGAGCATCATCTTGTTTAAACCTGCTCATAAGAATGTTCCAGATACTCTCGGCAGTAGACATGTAAAGAAGGCTTTGACCTATCGACTTAGATACCGAATTCATCAACCATGTCGTGACTATATCATTACACCTACTCCAAGAACCAGAATCCCTATGACCAACAGGAGGTTTTCGAATCGTACCGTCTACAAATCCCAATTTATTTCTGACGTTGAGTGTCATACGAACGGATCGTTTCCAGGAATGAAAATCTGCTCCTGAGGATAATCGATCGGTAACTAGCCAAAGTCCAACATGGTCTGCACTATGGAGATAGTACGGATTGTCATAATGATCAGGAATGACCGCCGCAGAAGCATTCGCACCGGAGAAGAAGCATTTGACAGCGACATTTCACGAAGACAGTACTGAAACAAGAAACTTAATCGAGGTGATTAAAGATCTGATTACTAGTAAAGGAGCTGGGAAAACAAGACAGAAACAATAAGAGCAAGAGATTAAAGAAGAGAGATAGCAAGATTTGAAGAAACATGAAGAAATCTTCTGAAACGAAGAAACGGAAACGACGCGGAAGACTAAGATCTCGATGAATCGATTGATCAGAGAAGAAGATGAAATCCAGATGAATCTCTGGAGGAGAGACGATTAACACAGGATCGTGTATCGCTCTGATACCATATCAAGTTTCTCCAACTGAATCTTGGAGAAGAAAGCATTCAAGAGTCAGAGAGGGAAAAATGTATTATTCAACGTAAAAACTAACTAAACAAATAGAGTTTGTTATAAGTAGCTGAAACAGAGTTGCTAAACTAAGCCTTGAACTTGAGCTAAAATAAACTGGCTGCTAACATATGCATCCAGCTGACTTAACACTCGATAGATGTGAATCTTTATCTGAGGTGAGCGGCCGTGAATCTATGGCGGAGGCGAGGCGAGTGTGATCGGCTGAACTCTTGAGCGGCTAAGGCGAGCTGAGTGGTTGTGAATCTTTTACCGAGGAGAATGGTCGTGAATCTCTAGCGGAGGCAAGGTCGAGCGAGGCTGTTGGGCGAGCGAGAGCAGAGACAAGGCGAGCATGGTTGTTGGGCGGTGAGGCAAGCGGGGAGGCGAGCAGGGAGGTTGTGGGCGGCGAGGCAAGTTGCGTGTGAAGCTCTTTTTATTTTTTATTTTATTTTTGTATTTAATTTAATTTAAAAGTTAATATATTTAATAATTAATATTTAATTTATAATTATAATAATTAGTTTATAAACTTTTTTTAAAAAAATTGTGATCTTTTTGCCACGAAAAAAATCCATAAAATAATTTGTGTCAATAAATACTCAAAAGTATAGTTGTGACTTTTTCGTTATAAATTTGTCACGAAAAAGTCACGAAAATGGTAAAGGCACGATGTTATATCCACAATTTATTATTTTGCAATTTTGTGGCTTAATATATCTGTAGTCACGAAAATTATTTTTATACTACAAAAATTTCATGGTCGTGGACATATTTTTACTAGTATATATATATATATATATATATATATATATATAT
>OVAU01003794.1:660-11224 GCA_900406315.1 Biscutella laevigata subsp. laevigata | reverse complement strand
AGATTGAGGATAATTAATTGTTTCAGTTCTAAACCATTCCTCGCAATCAAATCAACCTAACCCTAATCCATTNGAGGATAATTAATTGTTTCAGTTCTAAACCATTCCTCGCAATCAAATCAACCTAACCCTAATCCATTAGTTATGGAGAACTACTCACAACTCATGTCTAGAACACTTAGAGAATTTCTAGATATGGTTTGTGATAATGATTAAGATTAAGGGGAATAGAAATCAATGGCAATCAACAAGAACAAAATCAAACTGCAAATAAAATTGCAATAGATAAATACCAAGTAGTTCTCACACAAAAGAGTTGAGAATACTCATATCTAAAACTCAAAAACTTAAGAAAACTAAAGTTAAAAACGTATTTAGGGTTTTAGTACTTGGGCCCTTTTATACTTGGCCAAAAAAATAAAAAATAAGGAAATAGGTTTGTCTCGTCGGGGGCTCCGCCGGTCAGTGCAGACCGTTGCGCCTGACCGGCGGCCTTCCTCCGTAGGCCTCCGTCTGATCTCCGCCGGTATATGCAGACCGTTGCACGTGACCGGTGGGCTTCTCCTGTGCGTTCCTGTTGAGTGTTTGCCGGTCTGCCTTGACCAGAAACCTGGGAGGTGCAACATTACCATCCAGAGGTGTACCCAAACGCTCAAACAGTGAGGTGAGCCATCCTCCATAATTGAGCTGAGGCTTGTTATCCTTGATGAAACACAGCTTCTCCTGAATCTCGAGCATCTCATCACAGAACTCCCACACTATATTCGGTCTCTCCTCTGGTCTCCTCAACAATCCATTGTCTCTAGGCAAGTACTCTGTGAGAGTAGTGCCTACTCCAAGGCGCAGAAAACGCATCTCTCCCAAGTTAATCTCTCCTTGCTCACGCTTATAGTAGAAAGAGTTGGCTAGTATCCTATGTATATAGCGAACTGCTGGATGACGAATGGTTGCAACCTTGGTTGTACCTGCTGCATACTATCCTTGACCCAAGGTTGAGGTGACCAAGTCGTTTTCTCTGTCTCTGTCCTCAAATCCAGGTGTTCCATCCATGGGGAAACCCTAAACCTCTGATATTAGCCAGAAAGAAGCTACATACATGTTCCTGTGCTGATCCTGGAACCTGAGAAATCCACCTCCCAGCTCATCGCTTCCTCCTACATACACTTCCATGCTCGCTAAGAACCAGTAGGTAGGTATCTGGTAAGAGTTGTAGCTTTGTCCCATCAGACTGCTTATCCCCATTCGATCCATCATCATCGTCACATCATCAAGAATCCCTAGACTTGTCAACGCCTGCAAGTCCGGGAAGAGTGTTCCTACAAAGGGAATCCCCAAGAAGTTCTCCACCATCTCCTCCACTGGTGGTTTAACAGCTCTACTCTTAGCCTTCTTCAAGGCTTTCAAACTTGCTTCTCTGATGTGTTTGTTCTTTGGCATGTCAGACTTATCATTAATGATTTCCCAAGCAGCATTGTCCCCAAAACTCTTAATATGACACATTCCTTCCCGTTCTGGAGTCGTCGGTCGGGTTGAAGTACCCAAGCAGTCTTGTTTCCTCTTCTTGACTGGCTCGCTACTAGTAGCAATCCCCTTGCCTTTATCCCTAGGCGGATTCCTCCTCATGTCAGCTATTATGTCCTGCAACACATCAACACACGAAATTTTTCCGCTCAAATCGGTTCGCAATGGACAACAAAACACGCATTCATGATCAAAAGCATTTGAATTCTATCAATTACGATCAAGATCATAGAAACAAACCACATTAGTCATCACGACAATCCAAATTCTCATTCACTTCAACAAGATCGATTCATGTCATATGGAAACTTAGCAAGAGTATTCAATCCAATTCAAACTCATATTCAATGCTAGTTCGATAAACTAAGTATAATGACCATCAATTCCTTGCATAATCGAATTCCATGAGCTATTTATCCCAATTTCGTCACCTAATTTCAACCTATCCCTCAATCATCAAAATTCTCAACTTTTTTCACTCAAATGCTCAATTCAAAAACATTCATCCATAGAGAATCATTAGCAATCATCAAACTAGGCTAATATAGGCATTACGAACTCAATTTAACCATCAAACAAGCATGAAATCGAAGTTCTTCCCCAAATGAATAATGTTCCGAAAAGTTGGAGATTGAGGAACCATACCTTGATTTCTTCGGTGGATTTATGTAGAATGGGGATAGGAATCCAAAAATAATGAGTTTAGCACTTTGAATGCGCAAAAAAGAGCAAGAATCGAAGAATCTAAGTAAAAATTGGGGGTTTTCTCCTAAAAATAGCGAGAGAGAAGAGAATAATTGAAGAAAAATCCGTCAAAACCCGATTTAAACCCGAGAGTTTTACCTTCTAGAGAGTGCGCCGGTCTAGCGTGGTTGACTGGCGTGGCTCGACAGGTAGTTTTCGTGGGGTTTTACCGGTCAAGCACATCGGTGTGTACAGACTGTTGTGCTCTGCACAAGTTCCGATTCGTGAAGCCTGTCGGTCAGTGATACACCGGCGTGACTGACCGGTGCAAGCTATAGGAAATTTATTCCTGAGAACGCCGGTCTATCCCGACCGGTGGGGTTGACCGTTGGTGCTTCTCCGGGTACTCAAACTTCCCCATTTGAATCCATCACCTAGCTCTGTTCATCCTTGCTTCGCACTGACTTTAGTATCAGTGTATGAGGTCAATCCTTGACTGAGAGTATCTGGATAAACCTGCAAGGATCATCATACACGAAAAACAAATCCAAGCAAAACGAATCTAACTAAAATAAGAAAAGAATAAAAAAAAAAATGCTAACTGAAAAAGGATATGTACAAGGATATTCATGAGACTTCCTCCCAAGTGAGCTTGTTTATAGTCTCTTAGCTTGACTTAACCGACTGAGTTCAGTTAGGCTTGGGCCCTGCTCCAACTTATTGATTCGTTCTTGGAGCTTTTCTAGTTCAGCTTTGTGTTCTTTCTTAAGTTCTGCTAACCCTTCTTCATGCCTCCAATGATACTGGAGCATAGATAGATAAAGTTTTCTTCCATTGTCCTCTTCATCCTCTGATTCCTGATAAGCATTTATCTGTCTAACTTTCTGTTTAAAGGATTGAATCCTCTTTCTGAGCTTCTTTGTCACATGGTGGTTCTTATGCCCTTCCTTGGACATTTTGTTCTGAAGATCCCAAATCTGAGAGACCAATGTTGCGTGCTATTGAACCCCTTCTCCGAATTGCCTATCTCTCAGCCTCTTGTCTTCTCTGACTGAACACTCTAATTCCTTAATCTGATGTTGAGTTACAAAGTTGTCAAACACTTGTTCTTTACCTATGATAGATTCCCTTTCAGATCTATGCATCGGCTGAGATTGATAAGTTGCAGATTTCACCACATTGCGAACAATCATTTCACCGGTATCCATCTGGATTGTTGCTCTAGCATCCCTGAGGAAAGGTCTTCCAAGCATGATGCTTCCATGAACATTAACTTCAACATCATACAACATGTCTACTACATGCACTTCAGTACCAACCCGCCTGGTAATATCCCACATAGGAGGATCCCTGATCACAAATCCCAGAAAGTCTGGAATGTCTTTCGTCATCCCATTGTACATCAAGCGGGACTCGCAAGGTATATGACCCATGTTGAAGGCTCTGATGAAACCTGGAATCATATATAATCCAAAGTCAGGCTCATGTTGGTTAGGTACCTCATCCCTATGGTTGTTTTCTAGACCCATCTGGTCTTCTTCATCAGTCTGATCCTCTTCAGTCTCTTCTTCGAACTGCCCAAAAAGCTCATCTATCACATTGTTATCCTCACTCCCTTCATCTCTCCACTGCTCAATCAGCTCATCCATTATACCATCTTCAATGCCTCATGTATCAGTAAGCACACAAACTCGAGCTCTCTTCTCATCCTTGCTTGATAAAGGTCTTGAGTCATATTCCTGAGTTCCATAATCTCCCAAGTCTAGTGTTACCTTAGCCTTCTTCAGACTAATCTCTACTTGTGTAGAGGCCATGAATGGTCGACCAAAAATCAATTGTGTCTCGTTGTCTCCTTCCATTTTAAGCACCATGAAGTCTGTAGGTATTTCCACTCCTCTGAGCTTGACTGGGAGGTCCACAAGCATGCCTATTGGTTTGTTGAGTGAGTTATCTGCCAAGAGAACTGCCATCCTGCTAGGAACAAAACATGTAACGCTAAGTTTTTAGCAATAGATAATGGCATCACATTCACACTAGCTCCAAGATCAAGCAAGCATTCATCAAATTCAAAATCATTTAATGAACAAGGGATCAGAAAATTCCTTAGATCTGCTCTCTTAGCTAGATCGGTGTTAGGCCTGAGAGGTGTTAAGTCCTCTGGGATGTAAATCTTCTTTTGCTGATCGATATACTCTATCTTTTTCAAACCAGAATCCTTCAGTGACTGCTAAACATCTGGGTTAGCAAGGACTTTCTCAATCTTAGGCATCTGTTCCTTCAATGCCTTCAGATCATTTGCAAATTTCTCTTTATGTACCTCTGAGAGACGAGCTGGAAATGGAAGTCTAGGCACTTAAGGGTGAAGTACTGGGTTTTCCTTTCAGCTTCTTCATTCTTTTCAGGAATTATCACCCCCCCCCCACTCAGTTTCTCATTGTCCTCGATGAGAATTATTGTGGAAATAACATTAACAGCATTATGAGATGGTGCCTCTGATTTCCCTGGGAGTGTTCCTTGTGGTCGCCTAGATGATTGGGCAACCTGAGCTATCTGTGTGTCCAATGTCTTGATATGGGTTGACATGTTTTCTATTTTTCCATTCAGATCATTGTATATTCCATCAACTTTAGAGTTGATCTCCCTCTTGAAACTGTTCAAGTCAATCGCATACTTACTCTGACCCTTAAACAACAACTTCAACATTGTGATGTTCTGGTCTTCTACAACAGGTGCAGTGTTAGTCTGGTTAAACCCTAGTGGCTTCTGAGTGTACTGTGGTTTTTGACCTCCTTGGTTTGAATAATTTCCCTTATTCTGGTATTGTTGTTGAGGCTGTAAATTCTTCTGGGTTGGGTATACCTGATCCTGAGGATTAGCAACATTTGTGTTTCAGTAGGAGAGATTTGGGTTGGGATTGTAGTTGTAGTTGTAATTCTTCTGATATCCCTGATTTCCAACATAGTTAACCTCTTCCTGCTGAACCTCTTCAAAATAGTTCTCCTCTTGATCAACTAAATGAACATACATTTTCTGAGTCAGTAGAACCCTGTCCAACTTATCATTCAATGCCTTCAGATCAACTTTGTAGCTTGAGTCACTAGACTTTTACACTCTAGGCATATAACGATCGAAATCACCAGCATGAGATGCAACACTTTGAGCCATCTTCTCAATCAAACTCAGTCCATCAGTATATGATTTGTCAAAGAAACTACCTTGACTAGCAGTATGTAGCATAGACTGATACTCCCTCTATAGACATCTGTGAAATGTGTCTAGCAGACTCTCAGGTGTGAATCTATGGTGAGGGAATTTCAAGGTGTAATCCTTGAATCTTGTCCAAGCTTCTGCAAAAGACTCCATTGCTTTCTGACTGAATGTTGCAATGTTGTTTCTGAACTTCGCAGTCCTGGATGGTGAAAAGAATCTAGAGAGAAAAGCTTTCTTACAGGCATCCCAAGTCTGAATAGAACCATGGGTAGTCCTTTCTCACAGTTAGCTGCGTCACCTCCCAAAGAGAATGGGAAGAGTCTCAGCTTGTATGCATCCTCAGACACGCCATTAAGATGGACAGTCTCACATACCATGTCGAAACGGTCCAAATGGTTTAAGGGGTCTTCAAAATCTTTGCCATGAAAGGGGTCTTTCATGATCATGTTCAACACACCTGACTTGATTTCGAAGTTGTTAGCTCCAACTGGGGGTGGTTTCTCCAATAGTCCTAGGAGGATTTGCTGGTCTGTGCTGAGCAGGTGCTTCTGGTGGATTTGGAGCTTGTGGAATAGGATTTCCATTCCCATCCACATTCTGATTGTTCACGTTGTTTCCGATGTCAGCCATCTCTTGTTCTTGGAGATAAGCTTGCTGGTTTAACCTCTAATTTTCTCTTCGAGCTTCTTTGATATGTCGTTCTAGAGCAGTAATATCCTCATGTATCTAAAGTTAATTGCTTGATACTCTAGATCTAGTGGTCATGCACCTGAGAGATAAAGACAGAAAAGTTGAACAGTTAGTATACTATAAAATAAGAAATCTAGTCCCTAGCAAATGCAGAGAACTAATGGCTAATTCTACTCCTGATTTGGCAACAACGACAATTGATAAAATGTTTTTTTTGTGTGTCAGTGTCCTATTCTATTCAGATTTTATCAATGTTGTAGTAAGAGGTAGTCCTGGGCTTTCGGTTTTCGGTTTCGGTCTCGGTTCGGTTGTTTCGATTTTCAGATTTTGGGTCCATAAGGGATCCGAATAGGTTACGGTTCGATATCAATTCAGTTACAATCGGTTCGGATCGGATTTTGGTTATCTGTATGTCACCCGAATAGGAACCGTAATTTTTCGGTCTAAGATCGGATATGTTTGGTTCTGGATAACCGGAAAACCGAAATAAAACCGATTAATATCCGAATGAAAACCGAAAAAACAGAAGGCAATCTAATTTTATATCAACAAAACCAAAATAATACAATCAGTTTTTGTACCAGATTGAGAAAATGATTTGTTACAACATGAATTCAAATCAATTTCTCAATCCATAATAGCATAAGTTTAACCTAATAATGGCATAAGACAAAAACATATACTGCCATTCCAAAAGCCAAAATCTAGCAGTTTAAACCTAATAATGGCATCATACTTAAACCTATATTGTCATTCCAAAAACTAATACTAGCAGTCTAAACCTAATAATGGCATCATACTTAAACCTGTACTGTCATTCCAAAAACTAATACTAGCAGTCTAAACCTAATAATGGCATCATACTTAAACCTATACTGACATTCCAAAAACTAATACTAGCAGTCTAAACCTAATAATGACATCATACTTAAACCTATACTGCCATTCCAAAAACTAATATCAATCCACCAGAAACTTCAAGTCTTCAAGCTTGAACTTCAAATTATGTAAAAGGAAATGGAAAAACATATTGGTTAGTACATAAAGAGAGTTGTAAACTAAAAAATGAAGACAAAATTATAAATTACCTTTCTTTGTCTTGTTCTTCAATCTCTGAAACAAGTTGTGCCAAGTTCTCCAAACCCTTTTCACCATCTTGATGATCAGACTTCATCCACTGTTCAAGAGATATTAAAACTTCTATCATGTAATGAGTTAAACAGCTTCTATGAGGATCAAATATTCAGCCACTAGTGCTAAAAGCACTTTCAGAAGCTATTGATGAAACTTGCATAACAAGAACATCTCTAGCTACTTCAGATAAAACAGGATACTTTGGAGCATTGACACGCCACCATAAGAGAATATCAAACTCTGCTCCTACAACATTCTTTTTATGAGCTTCAATATTCTCCCTTAAGTACATATCAAGCTCTGTCATTGAAGAATCAAAGCCTTCCTCATTCACCAGCTTGCTATAAACGACAGCCATCTTCTCAACTCCCCCAAGAACATCTACATCCACGAGATCATCACCAGGTTCTTGTGTTTGTCCTCCACTAAGGGAATCTGTACCAACTTGGGAACTTGTGGTTTTCACAACAATTCTACTATTATACTCTTCATACAACTTTTTCAGAATTGCAGAAACAGATTCATTAAGCTCCCTAGAACGAGTAGATCCTTTACCATACAGCATGTCAAAGCACAAGGAAGCAAATTTCATCTTATTCCTAGGATCAAAAATGCTAGCAATTATCAGAATCCTATTTATATTCTACAAACCGTCCCAGTACTTATCAAATTTATCCCTCACCTATTCGGCTCTAATGCTTAAATCCAAGTCAGAACTAACACTCAATGCAGTCAAATGTCTATCAATGTCACATATCATTGTAGACTTTGTGCGAGCAAACCTTAGTTGATGCAGAAACAACAAGGGTGGACTTATAGAAAACTGTAAGGACCTTAGATAATCCATCAACTTTATCCCAATCAGCAAACTCAGGAGGCCCATTTCTAGTGTTACCGTTCTCTAATTCCAGAAAATAATCACTGAAAAGTTTATCCTCAGCAGCCATTCTATCAAACCCAACCCTATACTTTAGTGCTCGAGTTAACATTAGGAAAGTAGAGTTCCACCTAGTTTTCACATATAGAGTTATGCTACCTCGACTCACCTTACCTGAGTCTAGCTTATGCCCAAAGGATTCCAGACGTGTACCTGAAGCTCTCACATATATCACTGCATTTCATATTGTTGCTACACTCCGACTCGTTGCTTGCATTCCATCCTTGACAATGAGACTAAGGATATGAGCTGCACAACGCACATGTAAGAACTCCCCAGACAGCAACAAAGCATCACTCCCCAATTCCTGAAACTTCTCTGTAAATTTCTTAAGAGCATTTGAGTTAGTTGTAGCATTATCAACAGTTATAGTGAAAACTTTCTCTATCCCGTACTCTGCCAAACATTCAAGAAGGACAACAGTTAGTTCCTCCTTTATGATCCAGAACATGCTTAAATCCAATTATCATTTTCCTTATAGTCCAATAACTATCAACAAAGTGACAAGTGATTACCATGTAACTCGCACATGTGGTTGGGGCAAAGCATATGTCTTTTGTGAGTGATACTCGTTGCTTTGTGGCTGCAAGAAGGTTTTTCAATGCTGTTTTCCGCTTAACATACAATTGCACCAAATCCCTTGTTGTTGTTCTTCTTGAATGTGGTCGGTACAACTGCATTCTTCTGCAAAAACCCCTCCAGGTTAAGCTCTCGATGAACGATAGAGGCAACTCCCTAAATACGATCATCTCATTTGATGCCTCCCTGAAAACTGCTTCTGAAAGCTTGCCGACTTGGACTGTATATGTTGTTACTCCACTCCCACTGTTTATGTTCTGTTGAACATCTCTGCGTTCCCATGCATGATACGGAGTGCACCTTTCCAGATGATTCTTCAAGTTTTAAGTCCTAGAAGTGGTTGCACAGCTAAGTACCTTACTGCAGTAGTTGAACTTGCATCTCCTATAGTTCCCCTATATTCTTGTGAAGTGGTTCCACACAAACGATCTGGTTTTCTTCTGTTGAGTCTGAGTTGTTGCACCTCTCGGAATGCCTTTCCTTTTGCTTCCACATTCACCTTCTGTACCTAACGCTCCTTCTTGGTATGTGAATCCTTCCACATGGCATTTATCTTGGCAAGAAGAAGAAGCCATCTGCAGAAGAAAACAAACATTCATAAGTCAACAATTCATTATAAACAAACATTATCAGTCTATCATAAACATTAAAAAATAATCAGAATCTCTAACCGATCATCATATTCATTCAAATAAGGCAGTAACAGATTCAATTTCATTAACGTGATTTAAGTTAGGCAAAAACAGACTCATCACAAACAAGTGAACATGATTCTAGTCAATAAGGTAGTACTCAAAGTTTCATCATAAACATGATCAAACGATTCAAATCAGACATACAAATATTAAACAACAACTAAACAACATGAATCAAACAATACCTAAACAACATGAATCAATCATCAACACATTTCATTATAAATCATGATCGATCAATTCACAATCATCTAAACATGCGCATCAGTCATGAGACTCATAAGTCATCATAATCAGACATTCAGACTCATCACAAACATACTCATCACTCATCAGTCATCAATATTACCAACAGTCACCCAATAAATCATCAACAGTGCATCATCAACAGATTCAACACAAACAGTCAACATATAAAACTATAAACCCCATAATTCAAAGTCAATACCCAAAGCCAGAACCCTAACATCAAACCTGAAACCCCTTAAGTTTTAACCCTCACCAAAAGCCGAAATCATCACCCCAAAACGGCAAAACCCCAAAACATCACCCAAAACTCGAAACCCTAACCCAAAACTCGAAATCATCGAACAAACCATAAACAACACTACCTTTGAGTCTCAGATTAAGACCCTGAAACCTTCGGAGACTTGAATAGAACCTGCGAAGTGTGAGAATGAAGAAGAAGATGTTAGTTCGGAGAAGAGACGGTGAGAGGCGAGACAAAGAGGACGACGAAACAACATACCTTCATTTTCGTTGGAGGCGAGACGGCGACACCGGCGAGAGAGAGTTCGGCGAGAAGGCGAGAAAGATTGAACCAGAGAGATTAGAGAGATTCGGCGAGAGAGATCAGAGAATTTAGGTTTAGCTGTTTACTCTCTTAGGTTAGTTTTAGATTTTAAGTTTATATGTGTCTGGTTAAGTTTGGTTTAGTTGGTTAAAATAGATTTTGTTTAGGTATTATTGAACCATTGGTATTTACTAATTAGGTCCGGTTTAATTGATTTCATTGGTTTATTATTATTTCGGACTCAATTCGGATATCCATGGATATTCGGTTTTGATATACGGGTGACTAAGGAGCACAATGGTCCGAGAGATGAGGAGAAAG
>OVAU01003792.1:0-10713 GCA_900406315.1 Biscutella laevigata subsp. laevigata | reverse complement strand
GCGAGACGGTTTGCTTCCCTATACACGTGAACAAAACGAACTATCCAGTCCCTTGAAATAAAGCCATAGCACAATCGTACCAGGAATGATAACGGGTGGGTCTCTCCAATCCCTGTCTGAAGAAACTCCACAATCATCTGCGAATCGATCTCCACCTCCAATCTTGTTATCTGCATCTCCCAAGCTATTAAGAGCCCATAGTAGACTCCCCACAGTTCCGCCAAGGGTGCTGTACATACTCCAATATTGAGGGCAAAGCCTCTACACCATTTACCGTTCTCATCCCGTATCACTCCCCCCGCCGCAGCCGTTCCTGGGTTTCCACGCGACGCTCCATCTGTGTTTAGTTTCCACCAACCGTGACTTGGAGGTTTCCATGCGATTAGCCTTTCCACCATCTCCCCATTCGTATTCGGACCCATGTTCAGCAAGAAAGCTCGGTTCACATCCGCCGAGAGATCCTTGATAAACCTGACACGATCCCAGCACTTTCCAACCTCTCCGAAGACGTATCCACAACGCCACTTNTCGGTTCACATCCGCCGAGAGATCCTTGATAAACCTGACACGATCCCGGCACTTTCCAACCTCTCCGAAGACGTATCCACAACGCCACTTCCAGCTCCACCAGAGGCATATCGCAAATGTAACTGACCAAGGTGTGTTGTCAGGCCTATCCTGAACACCCAGATTCCCATACAACCATTCGAACAATGGCTTGTCAAAGAAGTCTCTCCGCATCCGTACTGGCAAAATTCGAGACCAAATCCCGGAAATAGAAGGGCAGTCCCTCAGTATGTGAATGATTGTTTCCTCACCCCCTTTACAGACTTGACACATGCTCGAATCGGCAAGGTGCCTTCGGTGTCTCTCCACATTTGTCATAATCGCTTGATTAGCTATCAACCATAAGAAGAGCCTCACCCTCTCCGGCGCAGCAACTTTCCACACTTTCGAGAACAGGGCCTCCATATTTGGTTTTGGATTCTTATCCCGGGAGAGGAAAGAGTAGGCAGAGCGCACCGAGAATACCCCATCCGCAGATTCCCCCCAAGACATTCGATCATGTGCACCTGTGAAATCATCCACAACCCATGCCGCTAATTCTAGACAAGTGTGCTGGTTAACGACCGGTTGTATCTTCTCCATACACCAACCACCACCCGGTCTCCAAAGATCTCGGACATATGCAGCTTTTTGATCCTCAGGTAAGTTCCCTATAACTCGATTCACAATCGGTTCACCTAATGCCCACGTATCAGTCCAGAATCGAGCGGTTTTCCCATCTCCAATCACCCATCGCATGCCTGGTATAACCACTTTCTCAATACCTTCCACCACACTCCTCCATGTAGCCGACCAAGTACTCTTCTTTACCAACCATGATCTCTCTGGAAAGTCCTTGACATTGTACTTGCTTCGAAGAACCTGAGCCCAGAGTCCTCCAGTATTCGACAATATGCGCCAACCAATCTTAGAAATCAACGCCAGATTCATATTCTTCGCCGACCTTATCCCTAGTCCACCTTCCCTTTTCGGTTTACAAACCTTTTTCCACGCCATGAGATGTTGTTTCTTCTTCTCACGAGTACTACCCCAAACAAAGCTCCTCGAAATCTGGTCTAATATAGCCAAGCTGGACTGCGGGAGAGCTATGGTGCTCATTGTATGCACTGGGATCGATGATAGGACTGCTTTTGTGAGTGTCACTCTACCTGCCAGACTAAGAAAGCGGCCCNTGGGAGAGTTATGGTGCTCATTGTATGCACTGGGATCGATGATAGGACTGCCTTTGTGAGTGTCACTCTACCTGCCAGACTAAGAAAGCGGCCCTTCCAACCCGCCAGCCTTGACGATACCCTCTCAATCACGCCTGTGAATGTATTCTTGTCGACCCGTTTGTGAAATATTGGGAGTCCCAAATATTTGCCAAGATCCCGAGTCGATGCTATCCCACTTTCTGTTGTTATTGCATTCTCCAAAACCCGAGTAACGTTCTTTGAGAAGAAGATTTTTGATTTGTCTAAACTTACTTTCTGTCATGAGGCCCTACAGAAGGTATCGNGGATTTGCCCCACTGTGGCTTCGGCAAACAAGATGAGGTCATCCGCA
This sequence comes from Biscutella laevigata subsp. laevigata, assembly GCA_900406315.1. Lineage (NCBI taxonomy): Eukaryota > Viridiplantae > Streptophyta > Magnoliopsida > Brassicales > Brassicaceae > Biscutella > Biscutella laevigata. The sequence continues at coordinate 8,601 of OVAU01003792.1, read as the reverse complement.
AAGCACAAATGCGAGAGTTTAGGTCCCCCTCTCGATATGCTAACCGGCTTCCAATTGTTTCTCTTCACTTCCGCCTCAATCAAGTGGCACAATCTCTCCATGCAGAGAACAAATAAATAAGGAGATAATGGATCTCCTTGTCGTAACCCTCTTTCTGGTTTGAAAGTCTCTGTTTTCTCACCATTCCACAATATACTCATCGATGGACCCTTAACACATTGCAATATCCAATTCACCCATCTATCCGAAAGCTTTGTTGCTCGCAACGTATCTTCTAGGAAGTCCCATCTAATTCTATCATAAGCCTTTTCCAAATCAAGTTTTAAGAGCATCCAACCCTTCCTTCCTTGTTTACGTTGCATTGAATGAACCACCTCTTGAACTACCAAAATGTTATCTGTGCTAAGACGTCCTGGGATAAAACTTACTTGTGCTGGATCAACTAGCTTCGGCATGACCCTCTTCAGCCGGATTAGCATTGTTTTTGTAATCGTTTTAAATAGAACGTTACACAAACTGATCGGTCTAAATTGCGTTATCTGTTCCGGTTTCAAAACCTTAGCTATAAGCACCACCAACGCATCATTGGCTCCAATCGGAAGGGTACCAGTCTCAAAGAACTCTAGCACAAATCGAGTTACCGAACATCCTACCGTCTCCCAATTATCCTGATAGAACACCGGCTGAAACCCGTCAGGGCCAGGTGCTTTATACCTTCCCATGCTTCGGAGTGCGTTCTCCACTTCCACGGCAGTGAAAGGGCGATCAAGCTCGCGTTTCTCCTCCCACGAGATCTCCGCAAACCCCTCAAGTGGGAGTTGATTCGCCCCCGGGTCAACATCAGCCATAGAGTACAGGTTCTTATAGTAATTCACTGTCATCTTTTCTAACTCTCCTTTGTCCTGTACCCACTGACCATCTGGTCGCTTTAGCATCTCAATCCGGTTTCTTCGACGCCTCACAATCGTCATTGTATGAAAGTACTTTGTATTATGTTGTAGTTTTTATCATGAATGTCAAAAGTCAAACTATACTCGAAATGAATCAATATCAAATATATAATTTCAGTATTTTCTCTCTGTTCTTCAATATTTGATGTTTAAGAGTTTTTCACGTTGATTAATAAAACACAAAAATATCATTTAATTTGTTTCTTTTTCATAAAAACATCATTAACTTCATCTATTTTAGCTAATTAAAAACTATACTAGACAATATTAATAGTTTTTAGCTTTAAATTTTTACGTTGAAAATCGAAAACATCATTTAAAATGAAATAAAATAAAAACCTAAAACATCTTCTATTGAGGAACAGAAGGAGTATTAAATAGACCGACTTAACAATAGGATTTAAACCGACTTTGACCAAAAACACAGCTGAACCGATTTACAATCAATAAGAAAAAAATAAAAATGGAAGTGTAAAGAGAAAAAAAGAGGAAGATGACAAAGGAAAAAGTAAAAGATAATAAAAATGTAAAAAAGAAAACAGTTTACTTTAATAAAAAGCAAAAACAGAGAAGCGCGTGAAGTTCACGAAATCAAAACGAGAACCGGCAAAGAAACCGTCATTAAGTTGGTGTGGACACGCTGAGGAAAATCGTGTATAAAAACAACCCTTCTTCTCCTCCACATTTATTCATATTACCTTCGAATTTTCTTCTTTCTTCGATCATTTGTGCCTCTTCTCTCTTTAGCTATGGGCGTTGCTATTCTAAATCCTCAAGACTGTTTGAAGCAACCTTTCTCTCATATGAAATATCCTCGTAACCCTAGCGCTTGCCCCAATAGGCAGAAGAAATCCGTTTCTAACCGTACGCGCCGCAGTCCTCCGCGTAATCAGACAACCAGATCACCTCCTCCTGTGGCTCCTCCGCTACCACCTCCACGCGCTGCCGTGAAGAAGAATCTTACAAAGTCCGTCGTCGGTGGACCTGTTAGAATCTTGAAGCGCGGTGAGGAATTACCGAAGAAGGCGGCAGATCTGGTTGTTAAGAAGTCAGATCTGGGATCTACCCCTCTGATTAAACCAGATCCCGCTATGATTCCGAGTCAGATCCGTGTATCTGGCCGCAAATCGAAGACCGTCCCTCTTTACGCAGGACCTGTGACCATGACGTCGCCGCCACCTAGCGACGTCCCTCTTCCAGCCTTTTTCACCACGAAGAAGAGCGTCTCTTTGTTCCAAGCCGCGGACGCAACAAACGATTTGATCAGGATCCTTCGCCTAGACATCGCTTAACCGCATGTCTGTCTCCAACGATCTTAGATTTTTAATCTTAGATCATCTCACGGTTATTAAATATCATTTCCAGAACGTCCAATTCTGCTTTAAAACAGGAGATCTACAACAAAATATCTCCAGACGACGAATCTAGAAGATGAAGAAACACATCTTCGTTATGAACAGTTTCGAATCTTCCCTTATTTTTTCAAGGGGCAAGATCGAAATATCTTCTTAACAGGTCTTAGTTTCTCTTCTTAGGGTCTAGTGTAGGAGTACTTGTGTATAGGCTTTTAATTTCTTTCCTTCAATATGTATCTTTGGGTTTAGATTATGTTTTAATTGTATGGGTAAATTTTAGATTCGCTTCTGGGTCTCTTCTTCTCTTGGGTCACTTCTTCTCTTGGATCTCTTCTTCTTTCCTTAGGGTTGCTCGTTTGTTTCTTTCCGTGTCAATTAAGTCTCAGTTTCCTTCCGTGTCAATTAAGTCTCAAGGCAAAGAGATAGAGAGATGTCTTTACTGTTGAGATTGAAGCTTAGGTTTCGATGTAATCCTCGGTATTTACAATTCTCTGTAATTTTATTATTAATATTATGGTATTTAAGTTGAAATTGGCTTTCGTTTTATTGTTCTTTGTATTTGTTTCTTCATTTTCTGAACATCTGATTGATTATGTGATGAAGCCAGAACGTGATCCGAATCTATATTAGATGCTTGAACGGTGAACTTTAGATAATATGATGAATCTTCGTATTCTCAAGCTCAGGCTTAGATTTTTCATGAACCACGGCAAATTTCAGACAGAATATTTCCAATATAAAAGAAACAGCGATGATATATATCACATAGCACGCAAAGAAATTGTCACAATACTTGACAAAGTCTTAACATAATTATTAGAAATGCCAGTTGCTCTCGGAAGTTGGAATTGACTTTCTCCTGATCTTTAATCTCAATTATGAGTTCAATAGCAATGGATGTCTTTAATTTCAATTTTCACTTCTGCCACTTGTGTGGTCCAAGGTCTCTAACATCTTATCTCAAATTTGGCTCGATGCAAGGCCGATGTATCTCGCTTGGAGATGAATTCGTGAAGTCAACAATCTTCATTAAGATTCCATAAAAGAAACATATGGGGGAAGGTATCTATCACAGTTGTCAACTGTTCATAGGCCGAGTGATTACTCACCTAAACCATTCATCCACGTCAGTTTTATTTTCCTTTACATTTAAAATTAAAATACATAATTCATGTAATTTTCTACCGAACGAGAGATACGCAAGAGGAGGAAGAAGACGAGCCTATAATTACTTGTGTTAATTTTATAATTTCGAAATAGTTTTATTTTAGGAATATTTACAAAAGTTTTAAATAGTTTTATTGATTTATTAATTAAGAATATTTAAAATTACAATACAAATCAGCAATACATCCAACCACGGACCCGATCTTGCATTTCACATCGACATTTAAAAATGGAAATATAAGAAAATGAAAAAAGGAAATAAAGAGAGAGGAATAATTGAGCGTAGTCTCGTATATAATAATACCATCCATCTATCTTTTTTCTTCTCTATTTTCGATATTTCAACTTCCTCTATCTCTCTCTTTCTTTTGCTATTCTCTCTCTCTTCTGTAACTTCTCTGCTTTCTCTCTCATTGCTTTCTGTTCTCTTCTGATTCCCTTTTTCTACGGGAGATTATATTCGATATAGCGTCGATGAAGAAGGTTACATCGGCTAAGATGGTAGTCAATGATGATTGGGTGGCGGCGGCGATGACGGATGACCAGATGGTGGTGGAGCTTCTTATACGGTTGAAGCATGCGGAGACGGTAGTTGCGCAGAATCCTTTGGTTAATCTACCTCCGTTTCGATGGGGTATCCGTAAACCACGGTCTCGGTCTTCAAGATTTGGTGGCGGTGCTCTCGTTTTGTTGAAGAAGGATTTGGATTCTGTTAGAGCCAGTCCGAAGACTCCGCTCTCTTGGAGTGGTGGATCTGCATCTCCCTCGACCGCAACCGCTGATGGATTCGAAGATACCAGTCGACAAACTAGCTGCTCCACATCTACAGGATCCGGATCTAAGGTACCTTATCTTTCTATCCATCTCTCCCTTTCGATTTAGTCTTCTCTCTATCGGCTGCCGCGTAAAGATGCAAAATCGTCATCTCGACGGTTCATTATCGAGATTCTCCTTCTCGATTCGAGAAGATTCTTCTCTGGCGTCTCAGATTCTCTTAACTTCCTCTTCTTCGTTTACGATTCTCGAGTTTAGGATGATGTCATCTCTCATAAGCCTCCACTCTTGAAACCCAATGTCTATTCTCACGCATCTCTTTATTTTCCACCGATTCTCCGGTTACACTTTTTTTCATCAAACCGGATATTTATCACCATCCCTTCCTTCAAATTTCCTCCGCCGGAGCCGAGTTTACGATATCATGCTTTAGGTTAAACAACTTGATCCATCTACCAAAAGTCAAAAGCCAATCTAACCTTTTATTTTCATTTTTTTCCTAGCCAAGATTTCTCGATGGTTTTTATCGTAATTAAAAAAAAAACTCTCCGTTAAACCGGAGAATCGGTTGCGTTGGTAACGTACCGGTTCCATTTCAAAAACTCTCCGTTGAATCGGAGAACTCGCAAAAATTACCACTCTTATATTTTAGCACAAAAGATGATTAAATCTGGAGGTTTACGGTTAAAAAGATCAATCTATGAACCGATTCCGTTGATAGCGTAGCGGTAATTGGCCGGTCCGAGAGGAGATATTAGGAACCGGTCAGTTTGTGTGGAGGAAGAATAATAAAAGCTCCTTTAGATTATTATGGGTGATAGTAGAGCTAGTTGGTCAAACGTGCGCGTTTGCTTATACGGTTTTGGGGCAGAAACGTTATCGTTTTGAGTGAAGGCGAGTAAATCTTGTCGGAGAGATTGGGGTCACGTGATCTTAAACATTGATGACGATGGCATTATCATGATGTCGCATCATCCATCCTTCATCGCCTAATTAAAGTTATTTCCAATAAGATCTGAGAACTTTCTTTATTTTTATTTATTTATTAAAATAGTAAAATTTTTATTTTGTTTTCAAATGGTTCTTTGGAAATTTTGACTTTTATTTCGAAATGTCGATTGTGGGAAAAGAAACTTTACTTATACGTTAATGAGATCTTTGGTATGAGTATAAAAAGATAAAGATCTAAAGCAATTGTCGTTATTCGTCAGCAGTTAATAGAATTTTTTAATAATATTTTTCAAATTTTAAAGATTTGGTAATTTATTGACTGCGTCGATGCAATTGCAAACTAATCAAATGCTCCTTTTTTGTTTTGGTTTGCAGGTGTTACCCACAAACGAAATCACCAGTACTTTACACAAGAGACTGAAGAAAAAGAAGGTATATAAGACTCTTTTCATCAGTTATATGAAGATCCCAGAATCCAATTCTTAGATTTTCAAATTGTTATTGAGCTTATTGGCTGAGCTCTGAGGTTTTGTCTTTAATTTGACAGTCATCATCTGAGCTGAAGTATGAAGAAGACTTGAAAATGAAAGAACGACTTGTCCTTAAAAAGGTAAAATCTTATTTGTTGTTACCTTCTTGTTCATGATCATCATGGTTTCTCATCCTTTTGCATTATTGTCTAACAATAGATGATATCTGGACAGGAGATTGCAAGTCTCAGAGCAACATTCGACGAACAACACGTAAGGAACCAAAGGTTGAAGAGGATTAAGGTGAAGTTTTTGAAAAATCGAAATTCTCTCTACCCATTTTGCAGTATTCAGATTTCAGATCATCCTGGATTCTCTCTCTCTCTCTCCGGTAACTAAATAAAAAAACCTAAACCCTTGTGTTTTGTGTTGTTTCAGCTTGACTTGAAGTCGGGCCATGTTAAGAAGGAGACTTCGGTTGATGTGATTCATAAACCACAATTGGAGCGACTACCTGAATCAAAATCTTTCAGATCAGGAGAAGAAAAACAAGGGAGGCTGTATTTCCTACCTGATCTAAACATGGTACCATCCGAGGAAGAGCTTATTAGCTAACTCCTCTGATTGAAGTCGACGAGGGGTGAGCTATATATAGCTAGAGGTTTTATTAACATAGAAATGGGAATGTAATAAAAGACCCCAACACATTCTTTTTTCTTTTGGTGTAAAACGCTCATTTCTTAATTTTTTTTTTTTGGAAATTAGGTTCTTAATTTTGTTTTCTCTTTGTTGCCGATTCGCTGTTGTTAAAGCGTTGTTAGAGGAAAAAGGTAGTAGGACAACTAATAGACTTTTATGTTTCAAAATATTCCTTTTAATTTATGCAACATCTAGGAATTATCTACATAAAAAATCATATTGAACTATTTCTTAGAATAATATAAATTAAAATATTTCTAACCTTTTAATTGAGATTTCAACAACCAACCAAGTTAGAAATATACTAACATCATTAAATATTGATAACTAATAAATAATCAATATATCCAATACACAAATACTCCCTCTGTACCAAAATGTAGTATTTTTTAGGTTTTTATTTTTGTCCCAAAATATAGGATTTTGTCTAATATCAATGCTATTTTAATTTTTATTTGACCTAATAATAATTAATAACAAACTCCTAGTCAAAGCAGCGGAAGGGTCAAATAATCTACTAAAAAAGTAATTAAAAAAATACTTAACTAATCATTAAATTTATCATCTTCTTCCTTAGTTCTCTCACGTAAAACACTCAAAAAATGGATCCAGAAACTAACAAATCAAAAGATTTTCAACCCATCAGTCGCACAAATCCTCACAAATTTGATCTAAACAAACCATATTATGAAGAACAAATAGAAACCAAATCAGAAAAAAATGATTTAAACAAATCCGGTGAAGAAATTAATCCCAACAAAGTAGCAGACGAAGCTAAATTTGATAAACAATCGTTCAAATGGATTAAAACTAGTAATTAAGAATATTTAACAAGGAGTTGACTAAGCTATTAGAATTCTCTTACGTTATTATTTTTTTATTTTTGTAAGTTAAATTTAATAATTTAATAATGATTATTTAGATAGAAAACAAATTCCTTAATATGTGTGCATTCACCTCAAAAATCCTATATTATGGGACAGAGGGAGTATTTGATTTACATGTCACGTGCATTTAGCTGTAGGTTTGTTAAATATGATTTTTTATATTGATTGAATTTATTTATATTAAATTATAATATTTATAAATATCATTAAATTTTGAAAAAATCATTAAAAGTGTTAATAATAAGTTAAATTTATTTATATTATACAATTAATGTTTAAAATATAGTTTTGTATTATAAATTTCACAAATTTTAATAATATTTTTTAAATAATTTTCAGTCATAAAAATATTTAAAAACTAATACCAATTCCAATAATATTTTAACTTATTAAATATTATTATACTTTTATAATCTAAATAGTTAATAACTAAAAATTTAAAATAAAAATATCTGCATTTATCTACCACAAAAAGTTGTAGTGGACTATTTCATTTAATGATAAGATAAATATTTTGTTACAATAATATTAGTTATCTATGATTTTAATTTAAATTTATTTTTAAAAATTTAATAAATAAATAAATAAATATATCTAGAGAATATTCTTTGGTATATTAGTAATCGCATACTAAATCTCTAAAAAAGGATTAAGTTTTTAATCCGAAAGAGTAAAATTTTGATTAAATATTTTCCTAAACATATTCAACAAACCAATAACATAAATACTTTTAAATATATTTGATTGAAAATAAAAAATGAATTGGCTTTAACAACACTTATAAAAAAACATTTAAAATTGTATCGTAAATCCAATAGTTTAACGGGTTAATCTATAAATAAAATATGAATTAAATTCAACATATAATTATTAAAAATTAATTAACTAATATGAGTAACTAATATTCCAATTCTATATAAAATAAAATATTTTAAAAATACACATTTACTGAAATTCTTTATTATATTTACTAGATATCATACATTTAAAACTAAAATATAAAAAACTAAAAATTAATAAAATCATAAACCTATAACTTAAAAAATACATCACCCCACGCATAGTGCGGAATGTTTCCGAATATTATATTATATCAAAACCCTAGTTTCTGCTCAACTCACCCAATAATGATTATCATTTAGTATTTAATTTAAAATTAGGCGTGTAAAATGCTATTCATGGATTGTCGGTGTGCTCATGCAATTTGTTATCTATTCTATTAAAACAAGGTTTATCTACTTTAAAAAGTCATAATAGACTATTTCGTTAATTACTAATTTACTATGACAAATAAAATTATATATTCCAATCAGAACTATATATATTCTAATGATTAGGATATCAATGC
>OVAU01003791.1:0-10713 GCA_900406315.1 Biscutella laevigata subsp. laevigata | reverse complement strand
GGACCCCTCTAAGGATCTCCCCCATTGTACATGCTCTTAATATCCTACTCTTAGAAGTTTCAGCTAATGCGGCTTGCAAAGAAGGTGGTCAACTTAATATCCTCAAAGTCGTACGGCTCTTCACATCGCCGCTTGTGTTATTTCCGATTTTGGTTAAAAAAATCTGTGTCATTCCTGACTACGCCATAGTTTCTTGAGAGGTCTGTGACATTAGATAAGGAGATTGAGCAGATCGAGGATACGATTCAGTCTAATGTAGCCGCCATTGCGGGTGAAGCAGAAGGTATTTTTTGACACAATATTCTTTAAAACGGCTTTTAACTGCAATACGAACTAGATCGAATTATGGGCACCATAATCATGATTCAGAGATTCCAAATTGGTACTTCACTGAAACAACAATTATTTCTTTTGCATTTTAATCATCATTATTGTGTAATCTGGTATGTATATAGGAAACGAGTTGAGTAGTCATGAATGGCTGAGAAGTCTACAGCTTTATCAAACGTGATTTCTTTTGGACCCCTTGGATGCCAAAAGCCGAGTTCTGCTTAATGTTTCCTATTGTTCTTTGACTTTGTTTGTGTATAGGCAAAAGGTGGTGGTTTTGATTTCTGCTTTTGCGTTTTGATTTCGCTTGGATGATTTGTAAGAATTTACTCATCAGATAATTTCAATTAATGATATGAACTCTTATTTTTTTCCAGAAACTTTGGATTGATAAAGTTGTTGGACGAGTTTCTTTAGCAATTTCAGCGAGAGGAATGACTATAAATGGAATTGAAGATCATAGATAATGGAATTGGATTGCAATCGGCAGAATCTAAGTAAACATTCACTGATTGAAATTTTTAAAGATCAACGAGTAGATATCAAGATCATTGCCAACTTGGTTTCTGGTGATGCCATTTGGCCGTGAACTGAAACCTAATCGACTAAATCTCGAATGAAACAATTTATAACTCATATTTCATAGTTATCAATAACATCTATTATCTTATATATAAAGGTAGAACGGGATTACTCCTGGTTCTGACACGTGGCTTTCCTTTCCAACTACATCAACAAATCATAAGTTGCCATGTGTGTTATTTGAGTTCCAAATAAAATAAGTTTAATGTTCTATTTTACTATTGTAAAATCGCTTTCCCTTCCCGTCTACGCCCATCCATCTTCTTTAGATCTTTTCAATGAACAAACCCTTTATATTCCTCTTCCCATAAGGCTTCAAATCTGCTTCGTCTTTCTCGCTTCCTTTTCTTTTCTCTATCATCTTCTTCTCTTAAGGTCAGTCTTAGCGATGCTTCTTCCTTGAGATTAATGCGTTTCTGATCGACTTCAATCCCTTCCTTTCTCGTTTTCCGCCAATTCGATGTTGTAATTCGTGAAACGCGAAACTATTCTAGGTAATTTCTTTCGATTTGATTCTCCGCCTTCTTGCATTCCTTTCACCTGTCCATGACTGTTTTTTCCTTCCCAGTCTTAGAAAGTTTCGTTTCAATGAGATGATGTTGTACTCGCTTCTGTGATGGTGTGTCTCATACTGTGGTATCCTCCGTCTTGATCTTCCGAGTTGAGATTTCACTCTTATGACGACCCTCACCGAGAGGTATAAGGATTAGTTTCCAGTTTTTAGCTAACTTAATGTTCTTTATAAATCTAATCTCCTATTACTATTTGAAAGGCCAGATTTAAAATCGTTGATTTCATATTTCTCATCAGCCTTTAAAGACAAAGTTCAATGCTTTATTACTGACTCATAAATCTTTTTTGTATATGATTCTGCTTTCTTAACAAGCCGATTACACGGTTGTTGAGGATGGGTATGAGGAGAAATTGAAATAGAGGATATGGCTTTCTTCATCTTAGCAACGTTAGTTTTGCCTTATCCGTATGTTCTTTCTCTTTTATTTTGCTGTTGATGTGTGGATAATTCTTAAACTGTGTTTAGTTGACAAAAAAATACTGTGTTTAGTTGACAAAAAAATAAAAAACTCTGTTTTTTTTCCCTGTGGTTGATATGTATTTTGTTATTTGGATGTAGATATGGAGATGGTGAGTCTACAAATATTGCGATGAGATTTTACAAATGGTTCATCGGGTGGGTTTTGTTTGGGTTGCAGTTGCCAAAATTGAGATGCCATCCTTACCGATCAAGGCTGGTTTGTTTCTTTTTTCCGTACTTTGTCTTGGGTCTCTACTCCGTTGTTGATGTGTGGTATTAACATATACTGTTTTCTAACTTCATCATTTGTTTCTTACAGTGTTCAAGTCTTGCATAAGTAGCAAGAACCTAAAGATACATCAGAGGCACGAGGACTTTCATTGGGTTTGTGCATAATCTCTACTTTAATTTTGTGTGTTGCATTTAGCAATATCTCTCTCATATAACTCTTGGATTGTGCAATGTTCAGCGTCTTGTGCATGTTGTTCTTGGAGATGATGACCGGTGTATTGAAGATGATTTACTTGATCCTTTTCCCTTTCCCTTTGTGTAATGTCAATTGATACTATGAGCATTTGTTTTTTCCCTAGCCTGGTGAAGACCATCCCTATGTAAATGAAACTTTTGGATCGACATTTGAAAAAGGCTAAATCGATAAAAGTGCTCGCAAACAGAGAGTCTAAACCGTCTGATTTCATAATTAAGAATCAAATGAAATTCATCGAACTATAACACGATATGTATGTTTTTAGAAAAAATCTAACAAGGTTGGTTGGATACCGTCTGATTTGTAATTCGAGTGGTGATGATCAGTTTTGTCTGATTATAGAGATTAAATTCAATTGTTTTATTGTTGTTTTTCTTGCAGTCTGTTTTCAAGTATGTATTAGTAAATCCTTTCGAGCACCAAGATGAGAATTCAAAGTGGGTAGTCGAGGCTCAAATAAGGCTATTGGAGGTAATGGTCGAGTATCCTCCAGCGAAAATGCTACTTGGTGTCTTCTGCACCGTAGTTGCTTGAAGGTCGCACCCAAAATTGTCTTCAATATTATCATTTCCCGAGTTAGATATCATATATATTTAGTGTATTATAAACAAATCATTTAAACTACTTTCTGGACTTCGTATTGTACAAACAGAAGAGGAAGCAAATGAGGCATATGACACACATCGATCATATATTCAGAGGAATAAATAAGGTTCCAACTCTCTAATCTTCTTTTAAGCATGAATTATTTGCAACTATATTGCATAGAAGACCTGTTATTAGCATTATGCATATGCACTACAGTCAATCTTGCTTTTTATTGCCATTTTAAGTTTAATTGTTGGATTACCTTGTCTATGGAATGTGGCAATTCATATTTAGGGCTTTTTAGAATTGTTGCAGAGACCGTGTATTGTGTTCATGAAGTTATTTCATCTCTGTTGGATAGTGTTTCTTTTATTCTGTGACCGTACTTCTCCTTGACTTAAGCTGCATCACGTAAGGTTCACTTTAAAATTCTTCTTGTTTTGCATTTTACGGTCCTTAATTTGATGCAAATACTGGCATGATGTTCACCAAAGGCTTTGACTATATTTAAACATGTCTAATGTAATAAATGGTATTCTTGGTTCTCAAAACTTCCTATGGAATTTTCAAGTGGATGACAATATATTTGTATCTATACTCGTATTGGAGGTTTTATAATTGCCAGCATCTCAACCACTGTAATGGATGCATTGAGGTTAAACATATAGAGATAGAAAAACGAAGAATGAAACCATTTTTAAGCTTTTAATTACGTTAAAAAAAAATTCACATACATACATTTTAAAAATATGTTTCATGTTGAATAAACATTTAATTTAAATAATATGTTTTACAAATATTTTTAAAATATTATATAAAAGAATTTACTAATATTAAAATGAAATAAAACTCGTGCATCGCGCGGGCAATCTCCTAGTCTACTATATAAAAGTAGAAAGAGAACTCTCCTGCTATGGACACGTGTCATCTCTTATTTTTATAATTTAAAAAAAAAATTTAAAACAAATTAATTCATCACGTTCTTTGTAAATTTTGTTATCCTTGCATCTTTTCAGTTTCTCATTTCTTAGCTATTTATTTGGCCATCTTTTTCCCTCCAAGATGCGTTACCAAAATCTCAATCTCAGGTATTTTCCGATCTTTCTCGTAATCATTTGATTATTCAGGATTCGAATGTAAGCGAAACTCTCGATAATGTTTGCTATGCCCCTAAATTTCTCCTTTCTTTTTTACTCTTTTAATGAGTATTATTTCTTTCTCTTTTGAGCTGATCTTTTTGTTTGCCTGTGTGATTGATTTTTGCTATGGTCGATCGTTAAAATTTGTCTTCCTGAGATATATTGATGATCGCTAATTGATTTTAGGTTATCAATTATGGTGATCCGCCCATGTTCATTCGAGAAGTAGAATAGTATTTGGGGTTCGATTTATCTGATCTTTAAGAAATTTCTGGCTGCATCGAGAATTTCTAATATCATAGAAAAAAATTAGCGATAATACTGGAGTTCAACTCGCAGATTGTTTGATAATGGTTTTTGGCCTTATAGTAAGTCACTGTAAAGTTGTAAAATTCGTGTGAATTTTTCTGAACCCACTTATGAAAACACTACCCTATTGGTTCTATTTGGTTGAGCTTAATACGCTCATGTTTCCATGATGGCTTGTGTGCTCAATCCGTGATTTTTCAGGGGATCAAGCTGGAAATCATATCTAAAACTTGCGGATTGTCACTAAAAATTTGATATTGGAAGAACATATAGAGTACATTATAACATTAATCTTCATCTGTAGTCTGACAGCAAACATATGCTACAAGAAAGTAAACACAAATGGTATGATCTCTCCTTAAAGCTTCTCTTTTGTAATTTATATCTCAGTGACAAATGAGTTAACCATTTTGTGCTTTCATTTCTCCATTCATGTGTATGGTGGACCTAATATAAGCATGACCGTACATGTAGAGGCTACATCTTGCATAGAGCGTGCATTGGATATATTTTGTGAGATGGGAAGGCTCAACATGGCAAGGTAGCATGTGTTAGATATTACTCTTTTAAAGGGGATACTGAAACTACAGCTTTATTAAGTCACTTCTTCAGTGCTTCCTCCATTGTTCTTGTTTCCTTTGTGCATGTTGGATCCTGTTGGTAGTGTCTTTGTTACAATATGTAGTATGATTGGTACTGAATTTTTGTAATTTGTTTGGTGTTAAATAGCTATGTTAATGTTTTGTACATTTTACAGGAAAGTGATGAGTATTGTGAATCTGACCAGAAGATCGACCAAATTATTCCTTACTTCGATAAGGCAGTTGAATTACTTTTGTATTATATGCTTTGGGGTGTATTGATTGAGAATGAGCTTCTTTTATCTTTGATATATATGAGAAGGTAAACAAAAACCATTCACTCAATAATAACGTGCTTGCACAAGTATGGAGTTAAGGGACATCTTCTCAACGCTCGCATGCGTCACCTATGCAAAGTCGATGTTGTTTCCATAACTACTGCGCTGGAGAAATATCATATTCCTCTTCTCCCACAACAAACATCCGTAACATTAGCAGTTTGGAGTGGTCATATGATTAGTTAGGGCCTTTTTCCAACTATTACTTTTCTGCAGGATCTAAATCCGAATTTATCATGAACACGAAAATGCAAGTTCTTAGGGGTAATGCCTAAAATGCGGTTTATGGTAATTAGAGAAGTAGTTTATTTTATTCCCATGATCAGGACGACAGGACCTCGCTTCTACTATTGAGGAAGAAGACATTGCAGAGTTAACAGACATTATCAAGGAATTTGATAGCATGACTCCGCTGGTACCAACCATCACATACAAAAAATGTCCTTTTACCTTTGTTTGATCATTGTCATGGAATTGGTCTTATTGCAGGACTCATGGAAGACATGTTATTGAGGGTGAAGGAGAAGTTGAAAGCCAAGGAGCTTGAGGAGAATGGCCTAACCTAAACATCTTTGTCCGGAGATTTGCCGAAGCTGTGGAATAAGTTTTGTATCGAGCTCTTCCTTTTCCTGGTTTGAGAGAGATTCTAACACACCACTAAGAAAGAGATGAGAGCAACCTGAAACCTCACAACATCAAGAGGCCGCCTTTGCCAAAGCACTTTAGCCGGACGAGCATGCTAAGAACTTGGTTTGAGACAAAAATTTTGATGCTCTTTGAGTGGTTTTTAAATAAAAAACTGACATGAAATTTATATATAACCGCACATTGTGCGGGTTCTCTCCTAGTTGTTATAATTGTGTTTAATGACTTTTAAAGTTTTTTTTCAACTTTTGTGGGCCACAAATGGATCAGCTTACTAATCCAAACTCTCATGAGCAAATGTTCTCACGGAGACTCAAAGTTCCGACCTAGTAACAGTGATGCCATGTGTTTTACCACTGGACTAACATCACTTGTTACTTTTAAAGTTTTATTTAAGAGTGAAATTGGTTGACAAAAAAAAAAAAATTTAAGAGTGAAATATGTGTCTCCAATCCGGAAAATATTTAAGAGTTGTTTATTGGGTGACTAATAAAATGATATTAGATTTTTGTTGTTTACTATTCATAATGATCTTATTCATAATAAAAAATCTATCATAAACGATTATTCATACAAAAATTTTAGTTTATGAAATCTATTCTATTAAAACAGGATTTATCTACTTAAAAAAATCATAGTGGACTATTTTCTATGATGATTTAAATTAAATATCTCTAACCAACTAACTAAAATATTAAATAAAAATGTTTAATAATAATAATCAATTAATTTTGTCCATATTTATTATATGGATAATATAATAAATTTTAAATGTAAACTAAAATATCTTTAACTAACTGGTTAAGATATTCAATAAAAATATTAGTAAAAATATGTTAGATTTATCTAATTACTTTCTAATGTATTTATTTTCAAACAAAAAATTATGAATAAAAATTAAAATATAAATAATTAGTTAATTAACAATATTATTAATAAGTTGGATATTTAGATTAAATAAAACAATATTTGAAAATCTAAAATTTATCGCGTTATAAATTTCATCAAAATAAAAATTTATTTTAAATAAAAATACCAATAAAAAATAGAAGGTTAAAAATATTCATCTACTATAATAATCCCCATAAAATTAAGAAATACAATAACGTAAAGTATCATAACCATTAAATTCTATCAGTTTAATATAACTTATATTTATATTTTAAATTTAACAATATTTTAAACAATTTTTTTATCAATCTCACAATTTTAGTTTATTGATCCCAACTAAAAATTTTATTTTTAACCTAATATCAATTATGATAATATGTTAGCTACTTATGTCTTATTTAATATATTCATATTAATTTAAAATACTATGTTAACATTATTTTTTGTCAATATGTTAGTATTAATTTCAAAATAAATATTCGCACATGGTGCGACCTCAATTCTAGTTCTATAGTATTATGAAATTATATCTTTATTATTTCTTTCTAGTCTTTTTTGTCTCATAATATTTTGGGAGACTCGATATCGGGTGGTAACGTACAGACCGCACTAGCACAAACAACTAGGCTACATGTCCTAGTTTCTTTCTAATCTATTTAAAGAATTATTCATCTACATTTCTATATAGTATTTTAATATAATATTAGTTTCTTGTATAGATTAAATAATATTTATCAATCTTTTAAAATATGAATCTTTATGTATAGAAAATATATTATTTTATATGAATGAGTAATTTACGTAAATATATGTTTAAAAATATAAACAAATAAAAATGAAAGGAGACACAACACATCTATTATGCTAATTAAAAGAATACACTTAGATATCAACTATTTATTATTTAATGTGATTGATTAGTAACTATTTATTAAATAAATAACAAAAACTAATGAATATGAGAAAATTAAATATTAAATCTGTATTATTTAATTTAATTGATTAGTAAGTATTGAAGTATTAGTTTATAAATAAATGACTATTTAGAACTAATTAATCTTACATATAAAAGATGAAGGGGGTGAACCCTCCATCTGACACATCAGCACTCAGTAGCTTGACACATCAGCATTCACCTTCAATTACACTCAATAAAAATTTCTTCTCAAATTCTAACGTTTTTTCTTTAAGTTAACACTTCTCGTAAAAAAGAATGTTATTATGGAAAGAATTTCAACAGTCTCGTTGAATGACAACTTCTACTTTAACGCATCCTCTATTGCATTCATAAGACTTGTAGCCATAAAATTCCCCAGTTAAATCACGACGGATCTAGAAGTCTCTTGATAAAAACGTTGTTTCTCTTTCAATGACTCAGGATCGAAATCCGAATTTAATTCCACTTCTGAGTCAGTTTAGTATTTCTTTGAAGGAAGAGGAATCGGGGGATGGCGGTGTTGTATGTTCTGCGTGACGAAGAATATGCCGCAGTGGAGGACGTGACCGATGTGTCTGAAGACGTTTTGCACCGCGTGCGAGTACAATACAAATGAGGGAGACTCGTGCCGGAGTATAGACCAGCTTCGAGCCCAACGTTCGTGATAGCTAGGCACTCGAACTCTCACCAGAAAATACGATAACTATTTGTAAGAAACCTATTTGCAATTTCTCAATAGTATCTCTTTGCTTTCTTTTTTTGAATAAATGCTTTTGTTTTTCGCTGGTCTAAAATCGCTTGAGACAGTTGGTAAACAAGTAAAACTTGTTGCAGAGAGAAAACGCGTAAATTGTGAGCTCTTTGATCACGACAACAAAATGCAATGTCGTGAGGATGATGATGATGACCGTGAATCCGTGATGCTGACCGAGACCGACGTGTTAATAGAGATTGAGTTTTCAGTTTTGACTATATAACAAGTGAGCAGAGAGTTGAAGCTATATCTAAAGTGCAGGGATCAACGAAGGTAATTTGCATTTTTAAAGGAACCTGAACTGGCAAAGAAAAAGTTTTATGCAGTTGAGATTGAGAACTCTCAATCGAATGAAAATCTCATAGGGGATTATGTGTTGAAGTCATTTTGCTTTGGTGCAGGTAAATGTAGATCGTATAGATGAGCAACTCATTCATCAACAATTTCCGGAAAAGAAATCTGCAAATGCTTACATATTACCAACTCCAGTCGAATAAAAATCCTCTTCAGTCTTCAGGAAACCCGTCATCCAAACAAAACACAGTGCAAACTTATGGCATTCATCTTAGCATGAACCGACGTTCAAAACACAACAGGGTCAATTTGCACTGTCACGACGTTCAGGGCTGTTAACGGCTTGGAATAAAGAAATAAGCAATGTAGTTGGTCNCTTATGGCATTCATCTTAGCATGAACCGACGTTCAAAACACAGTGCAAACACAGGGTCAATTTGCACTGTCACGACGTTCAGGGCTGTTAACGGCTTGGAATCAAGAAATAAGCAATGTAGTTGGTTCACCACCATTGTACCATCACCACTTCCGGTTCCACCTTTGGTTGTATCAAGAACTTTTCTATGCCTACTAGAAACCAGAGGAGAAGGAGCTGCGAATCGAACATTTTCTGAGTCAGCTTTTGTGCGAGAATTTCATGATGGATATGAGATCCAATGGTGACAAATTTCTTAATCCATAATAACAACCAACGATCGGCAGCTTATGGTAATTGTCTTTTACTCCTTTTGAGTTCAATTTTTCTTATTATACAAAAAGTTAAATGTGATGCAATCAAAGCAATTTTATTTGTAGACATAATTCTACTAATGGCATCCGTAGCATATCGGGAACCTTGTCACGATGAGCCTGGAACTGATGAGTTTTAAGAGGCCAAAACCAAGTGAACAAGAGACCAGGAATGGACCTAAAAGAAAAACACCTAACAGGGACGCATTAGCTTTGTGACCTATGGCGTGTGTACAATGAAAAGGAAATTTCAGGTTTCGCCCCTCCAACTCTTCATGTTCTTTGTCTTTGCATTTGCTCGAGATATCCAAACCATGCTTGACATTTTGTAAGATGATTAAATGATTGAACAGTGAGCACCGCAATGACATCTCAATGACAAAATCAATGATCACGAGGTAAATCAGGAGAGAAACCATTAGTATTTGTATATCCAAGGATCTTTTGATTTCAATATTGAGAATTGAAAAGTAATTTCAAAAGTTAGAAGGTAAAATTTATACGATATAGGCGAAGAATCTCAATTCTCTGGGCTGAAGGGAAAAGGGTATGATCAAACAGGCTCACTCCATGATGTTGTAAGTTTGCTCTTCAATTTTCTATCTTTAGTTTTTACTTTTTAGTTTCAAAATTTTGGTAATTTTTTACTGCTTCCCCTAAAATCACATTCAAACATTGCATATGAATCAGTGTCTCGTACTATTTTTAGTTTCAATTCAAGTATACTGGTTAAAGAAAGCTTTCAACTTCAGTATTTCTGTTTCTTCCGGAGACGTGGTTGACAATATGAACGATTTCTTCTTCAAGGCCATGTACGAAAAGATAGCAAACACCATTCACAGTTTATTCCTTTTTGGACTTTGCACATAGTTTTTAGTTCTATTTCTTCCTCTTACTGATTTGAGACATTTCTGTTATAGGTCACCAAAGAAGACATTGAAGAATTAGAGGTAGCATGAAAATTCTGATAATTTTTCTTTGTAGATATGGCATATTGAAGATGTTCTCTTTCAACGTGTCATTAAAAGATAGTAGTTCATTTCCAACCATTAGAAACAACACCATTGAACCTAATG
>OVAU01003790.1:0-10714 GCA_900406315.1 Biscutella laevigata subsp. laevigata | reverse complement strand
GGTTCACTATGACTTTTTAAGTAGATAAACCTTGTTTTAATGTAAGAGATATAACTAGGCTAGGACTCAGGTTATGCCCAGATTTTATTGTGATCATCAAAATATTTAACAAAAAATTTACTTTTTTGTTAACAACAACTTTTACCGAATTAAATGTAAAAAGATTGTGGAGGCTTCAATGTTTCACTTTTAATATTTAAGAAGATTATTTATATTATATTCAAGTAAATATAATATATATAAAAAATTAATCAAATGAAACTATAAAAAAATATGTACATTATTCGGATATTTGTTGGTTAAAAATTTGTATTTATTTTTTCTAATTATTTAAATTTATTCAAATAAATTTAATATCTAAAAAACTAAACAACCAAACTATTTTCTAGGATATGTTTTCGTTTATATTTATTCAATTAAATATAATATTTAAGAAAAATAAACATCCAAAACTATTTTCTAGGATGTACTTTTCGTAAAAAATTCTTTTTAAAATTAGAAATACAGATTTTTTAAATCAGAATATTATGTTTGGCTACATAAATAATAATAATCCACTAAATAAGAATTAAAAATAAATCTGTTTGGTAACATGTATAAGATGTTAATTTTAGAAGGAAAAAAAGGAAAAAAATTGTAGGTTTGACACGTGGCCTCCAATGCTTCTCTTTTAATATATAAGATGATTTCTTTGTAAATATATATTTTATCAACCATACTTTTATTTCTTGTAAATAATCTATTCACCGTAATTTTTATTTTATCTAATAAGTTTTAATCTTTTTGAAAACATTATTCTATTTACTCTACAATTTTAATCAAAATTATTTTTCTTTTCTTACCAATTAGTACTATTTTTTCTTAAAATATAAACTAAAATAAATTATTTGTTAACGAAAAGAATGATTATTCATCTTTAAACAACACATGTTATTGATGTGTCAAAATGTAAGCAATTGTTTTGTTGTGTCATTTTGTAGTGACACTAATCCATCTTTGATTTCAACACATAGATCATGATGTGTCATCTTCTCATTGTTTTAAATCATCTATAAATAGGTGTTGTTGTAAATATTAAATCGTATCAAACATATCAAATACAACATTTCCCATCTCTCAAATCACTCACATATCAAAGGAGAAACATTCTCATTTCCCATAAAGTGTCTCCACATAATATATAACACAATTACATATATTATATTATAAATAGTTTATAACATGTTACCAGAACGAGCGACTCTCGACGTTTCCCGCTCCCGACATTTCCCGGTCCCGATATTTCCTGGTCCCGATATTTCCCGGTTCCGATATTTTCCGGTCCCAATATTTCCCGGATCCCAACGTTTCCTGATCTCGACATTTCACCGGTCTCGACATTTATCGGTCCTAATATTTCCCGGTCCCGACATTTCATGGTCCCAAAGATTTTTCGATCCCAAATCAACGGCCCATTTTTCGTTCAAAATCCATATATTCTTTTTTTAGGTAATATATNCATTTCATGGTCCCAAAGATTTTTCGATCCCAAATCAACGGCTCATTTTTCGTTCAAAATCCATATATTCTTTTTTTAGGTAATATATATTTATAGTAATGTTTAAATTTATCGAATTTATTTAAATTTATGTATGTTATTTTAATAATATGTTAAATCTTGCAAAGATTACTTTTAATGCCAAGGGGAACAAAATTTGAAATAAGTAATGTTATATTTTTCCATAAGTTTGTAAAAACTTATTGAGTTTTAGAGACATTCGTATGAATGAATATCACATTGAAAAAAGAAAAAAAGGCATTGAATACTTTTGTATTACATAAAAAGGAAAGAAATTTTGGAAGAATTGATTATGTTATCTTCTGGATTATATTGCACAAAAATAAATATGGTTGAATCATATATTATTATGGACCCAAAATATTATAATACATTTGATGTATGGCATGAAAGATTTGGACATCCAAGTTCTGTTATGATGAGAAGTACTGTGCAAAATTCAAATGGCCACCCAGTGAAAAATGAAAAGATTTTTCAAAAGGGAGAGTTTTCATGTAATGCATTTTCTCAAGGAAAACTTATTTCTCGGTCTTCACCAGCTAAAATTGGGAATGAATTTCCATATTATTTTAGAAAGAACACATGGTGATATATGTGGACTTATACATCCAATGTGTGGACCATTTCGATACTTTATGGTATTAGTTGACGCATATAGTAGATGGTCACATGTACTCGAAATTTGGCTTTTGCAAAATTTATTGTCCAAATTATTAAGTTAAGAGCACAATAATGTTATAAAGAAAATCAGACTTGTTAACGATAGTGAATTCACTTCCCAATTTTTAAATGATTATTGCTTATCAATGGGAATCGATGTTGAACATTATGTTGCTCATGTTCATACGAAAATGGCATGGTGGAGTCTTTGATTAAAATATTGCAAATCATTGCAAGGCCATTAATATTGAGAATGAATCTTCCAATTCCAGTATGGGGACATGCTATATTGCATACTGCAACTCTGGTTTAGATACGACCAAACACATAAATGAATGTCCCCCATTTGAATTAACATTTGAGCAAAGGCGAAATGTATCTCATTTCCTTGTTTTTAGGATGTGCGGTTTGTGTTCATATTGGCCCACCACAAAGAACGTAAATGAGGGCACAAAGGAGAATGGGAATTTATATAGGATATACGTCACCAAGTACCATTAGAGGCATGTAAGCAAAATCTTCCAAAAAAATGAATATGATAAACAAAATCCTTTAGAAGAAGAGTATGATCCTAAAAATATGAATTTTCAACCCAAATCGGACATCGTAGCTGGTGATTTAATTCCCAAAGGAGATGAGAGGTCACTTGTTCGAGTGGCGGTGTGAGAAAGGGACCATTTTATAAACGTGTAAACATAATATTCTAGAAAACAGAAAATAACCATGAGAAATGAAACCAATAAGATGTAAATAGATTTTTGTGAGAAAAAATGAGAAAAATGAGCTTAACTTCTAAAATAGAAATACCTTCTGAAATGGTTAAACGATCCAGAAAAATGGATGAACTGGGAGTATGATATGTGAATATGAAATCTAACAATAAGATTAAATACAAAATAAAGTAAGATTAAATATCATCTCGAGGGAAAAAAATATGAGAATCTCACTTAAATAGAAAATGGAAGATAAGATTATGTTTCCTCTTATATGATGAATTTTGATGCTTAATCAAATTCAGTTGGTTGCAAGACTTTTGAATAGTTGGACTTGAACACGAAGTTCATGTGTTTAAAAGAAACTATTCAAAAACATGAATGATAATGAAATGCAAGAAGCATTAATGATGAATATAAGCAGTTGTGAGATTGAATAAAATGAATTATCGAATCCTCATAAAAATCAATTTGAACCCAAAGTTCAAAAGATAATTCATATACAAAATGTTGTCACTCGACTGCCAGACATACGAATGATCTTTAAGAGAAAAATCTCTTCTTTCACTTGGAATGCTCCGATTAAAATATAACCCTGATAATGTAAAACTCTACGTGAGACTTTGGTTCCAAGAATAAAAATCCTTGAAAAGAGAAGAAAAATGACCAATACAAATATTTATTGAAAAAAGGATCAATCCCCCAAACAGGTCATTGACATTGGTTAATAATAAAATCAGGTACCTAAATGATATAAAACCATGTCAAAGAAAAATAATTGTCAACAAGATAAATAATTTAGCGCGCTATGTAAATGAGGATTACTATGAAACTATCTCTACGAATGAGTGTAGAAAAGGTAAATTTTGGCCAAATATGATTAAGAGACTCGCAAGTCTATGTTCTGCTCATATGAAAACTGAAAATATTGAACCAGAAGTTCAAGTGGTAACGGGTGTGAATTTTCGAGGAAATAAAATGAATTTTGGTATGTCTGACAAAATATACATGACTTGAGTAGGGTTTTATGGATTCAACAATCCATAAAGAATAAATCCATAAAGGATTAATGACATCATAATTATGTTCCCGGGAACCTTAAAAAGTTGTGATTGTTTTTAAACATCACTTTAAAAGTTATGTTAAATTATATAATATTCAACAAAATGGTTGATAAAAATGACCTTGGAAAGAGATATTATTTTTAGGGATAATATGAACCAGAAGTCTAGATATAAAGTCTAATTAGTGGCTCAAGGTTTTTCTGAAAGACAACAAATAGAATTTGAAGGGACATATTCTTTGGTAATGAATGCAGTCACATTTAGATATTTGATGAGTTTGTCTGTCTAAGAATTTAGAAATGTATCTTATGGATGTCGTGACTGCATATTCATATGGATCACTTAATAATGATATTTATATGAAAATTCTATAAGGATTTAAGATCCCGGAGAAATCCACAATTACAGGAGGATTTATGGAAATATATTCAGTCAAAATTACAATGATCACTTTATTAAAGCAATCCGGCCGCATTTGGTATAATCATTTAAGTGAATTTTTGTTGAAAAAGGGATACATTAACAATGTGATTTGCCCTTGCGTTTTTATTAAGAAATCCTTAAAGGGATTTCTGATCATTGCTGTTTATGTCGATGACTTGAATATAATTGGGACTCACAAAGAGATAGATGATGCAAGAGCTCATATGAAAGAAGAATTTGAAAAGAAAGATCTTGGAAAGAAAAAGTTTTGTCTCGGAATTCAAATTCAGCATCTTAAAGACGGAGAATTTATGCATCAATCAAATTACACCAAAATGGTGCTTTCTCGTTTTAATATGGATAAAACAACTCCTTTGAGTACCCCGATGGTTAATAGATCACTCGATACTAGTAAGGATCCATTTTGACCTTGTGAGGATAATGAGGAACTTTTAGTTCTTGAATTACCTTATATGAGTGCAGTTAGTGCACTCATGTATCTTGCAAATTGTACTAGAGCAGATATAGTTTTTGCTACTAATCTACTTGCAAGATACAATTCGTCTTCTACATGGAGACATTGGAACGGTATAAAACACATTTTCCGTTATCTAAGGTACAACTGATTTAGGATTATTTTATTGCAGAAACTCTGTTCTTGGTCTAGTTGGCTTTGCAAATGCAGGTTATTTGTTAGACCCACATAAAGCTCGGTCTCAAACCGGTTATGTTTTCACATTTGGCGAAGTTGCAATTTTGTGGCGTTCACAGAAGCAAACTTTGGTCGCTACTTCGTCAAATTACGCAGAGACAATTGCACTTCATAAGACATGTAGGGAATGTG
Organism: Biscutella laevigata subsp. laevigata; assembly: GCA_900406315.1. NCBI lineage: Eukaryota > Viridiplantae > Streptophyta > Magnoliopsida > Brassicales > Brassicaceae > Biscutella > Biscutella laevigata. The sequence goes on along the minus strand of OVAU01003790.1, from coordinate 5,452 downwards.
TTTGGCTAAGATCATTGACTCATAACACCCAAGAAGCAAGCGGTCTCGGTATCAATAAGGAGCCAACGATATTATTCGAAGATAATGCCGCTTGTGTCGCCCAACTTAAAGAAGTCTACATCAAGAGTGATCGGAAAAAGCACATTCCCCAAGGTTCTTCTCATACATCAAAGAGCTCGAGAAAAGCAAGGACGTAAACGTGCAATATATTCTCGAGTGAAAACGCAGCCGATCTATCCACAAAAGCTCTTCCTACATCAACGTTCAAAATGCATATTCGAAGTATCGGAATGTGTCATCTTCGTGACTTTTAAGGAAGAGATGATAATCATTTATTTCAGGGGGAGACTACATCACTACACTATTTTCCCTTATTACGGTTTTTTTATCTCAACGGGTTTTTCCGTAATAAGGTTTTTAACGAGACAGTAGACGACACATCTCATGGTGATGAATACTCAAGGGAGAGTGTTAAAGAAAAGAATGATTATTCATCACTTGAAACAACACATGTCATTGATGTGTCAAAATGTAAGCAATTGTTTTGATGTGTCATTTTGTAGAGACACTAATCCCTCTTTGATTTTAACACATAGATCATGATGTGTCATCTTCTCATTGTTTTAAGGGAAGTTGACTTAAATAGCACACAGATCTTTTATTTATTACTGCGATTTTTTAAATGCCCAACGTGCCCTTGTATTACGTTGTGACAAAAAACGCATTTACAGGAATGTCATTCGCCACGTAAGAATTCGCTGACGTGTATTAATTAACCCAGCCGTCAAGCGCTACTTACTACGATACAACTGAGTTATGTTTATGTTGCAGCTGAATTACACAATGGATGTTATTCTAGTAGTATTACAACTTTTCTGCAGACATAAGTCAGCCGTACATGTTGGCTTACTTACATTAAACTGGAAGATTTATGTGAACTCGGTTGACTTACGTATACAAGTTACAACTGACTTATACAACTTCTGGCTGAGTTTCCAGAAATTCCGCTGAGTTGTAGTTATGAGATGGCTGAGGTAATTTTTGCCATTCATGATCATCGGACGGCTGAGTTACCAAATCCTCGACTGATTTATAGGATGTTATTACGGCTGGTTAATCTTATATCAGCCGTATAAAGCTGGATTAAAAGTAAACTCAGCTTATTCACGGCTGACTTCAGCGGAAGATTAATTACAAGAAGAGCATCCATTTGACGGCAGTTTTATTTGACGAGAGAGTTGGTTTATGAAAACCGTGCCTTTTTACGACTAAATTATTAGCGAAATATTAATTACTAGAATAGCATTCCCTTTGCAGTAGACTTAAGTTGTATTTTATGGTTGAATTATTTAAATCGAGTTATATGTTTGTATCGCGGCTTATTTACTGATTTTCCAAGTCGTCATCCATGTCATCAGTTCGTATTTGTCATGTCATAAAAGAGAAACTTTACAAAAGTTGAATCATAGCACTTCTCTAAAAATGACGAGGCAATCCGCAACTGACGTGTGGTGTTTCTTAAGACGATCTGAAATAGCCAAATGAAGAATCGGTTCTCAATGCGCTGGGCCTTATTCTATTCATTTTTAAACCCTAACTTCTTCCCGTTGGACATGGTCTTAAAAGCCCTATGAAACAAACAAACATTTAACGATTTAACAACAAAACAAAAAACAAAACAAAAACAAAACAAATCAGGAAATGCGAGGAGTCTCATCCAGCAAGTTTTTGAGGAGTAATTATTAATCTCTTTTATCCAGTCGGGAAATGCGAGGAGTCTCAAAACATTCAAGATGTCTAATTCACGCTCTTTCTCGAAGAGTCGTATCGTTATAGAGGGAAAACAGTTCTATATATAACCATGATAAACAAAGTGATTCTTACACATCTTCTCCTCCACTGTCTCTTTCCTCTCTCAATTATGTCGTCTCCTCTGTTCAGTATAGGTACTTCCTCTTGCATTGCTCTGTTTTTGTTATCGTTCTGCAGAAGCCAACCTAGTGGGATAAGTGTTCTGATATTTGAGAGCATACCCAATGGCTATTTTGCAGCCGAAAGACTACACAATGAGTTTGTCAAGCGAGGGTTTGACAAAAAAGTCTGGGCAGTGGTCGTCCTTTATATTCTGGTGGTCTTCGCCAGCTTTTTGGTGCCTTTGCAACCAAAGAAGATATGGACGAGTTCAATAAACACTACCAAAGTTAACTTCCACCGAACTAAATTTTTTGTTGTCTTATATTCATAATCGTATCGAACCCTGATATGTGTATTCGTTATGATGTACCAAGCAAAACGATGATCAAGTTTGAAATGCGCTCGTACCAGGAGATGGTTGCCAAGGACGCTAGCCAGCACCCTGCCAAGTACGCCACCGCGCTTGAGTGATTTGTCAAATCGCCTATTATTACGAGCGCTTGAACCTTTAAAGCTCTCTCTTGGCCTCTTGAACATTTTGCCTTATCTCTTTTGAACCATTGACATATTTTGGTTGTTTTCTTATCTGTGGTTTGAACTTCTTACTTATCTATCTATTATGATTTGTTTCGTTTATTGACATTTCTCATTTATTTTGCTTTACTATTTGACAAATCATGGTCTACTGCTCTGTTTAACCAAAAACAACAATGCATAATTTTCGCAATAGCATGTCTAACTGTGAAAACCTATACAAACTTGACTATGTCATAAACACGTGGCCCGGTCGCAATGTCATATAGTCAGGAAAAACATTGTCATACATTTTCGTGGCGTTCAAGTCTAGGTTATGTTATGTTTTGAACTTTTAGGTTATGTTTTCAACTTACGTTGCATGGAAATTTAGACAACTAGAGTACTAGACAATATCAAAATTAAATAACTGTATTAATCGTATTTTAACGCACCTTTTTATCCAAAATATCTCAATATTTTTCCCTTTTACCTTGTTTCGTTGACGACGTTCCAATTTAGCTCCTTTTCGTTTATATATATGAGTATTATTGTTCTCCATCAAGAGAGAGTGAAGAAGACGAAAAAAGTATTTCAAGAAAGTAGGCGATATTGTCAAATCTCGAATTGTTATATCAGCCGTATCAAGCTGAATTAAAAGTAAACTCAACTTTAATCCGGCTGACTAATGAGCGAAATATTACAATAACAGCCCCCTACCCTTAATTAAATACAAAAATACGAGATTTGTGAGAAATGTTTATAATAATTCAAATGACAACTGATCAAGCGGGAGTGACAACGGGTCAACTAGTAGTAACAAATGGTCAACTGGTAATGACAACTGGTTAACTGGTACAACTTAAACATGTTGTGTTATAATCGGAATAAATTTTACGTTTTTCTGCTCCATCAAAGAGACAACACCAACATAAGAAAAAACACAACATTAAGAGAGAGAAAGAAAGGTTTATAATTAGAGGAGAGAAACACCAATCTACTAATTAAGAAGCAAATGTATGTTGATCAGTCCATAAATATAAGCACAAACGCTGAAACATATGCGTAAACATAAATAAAACTAGAACCGAGTGAAGTACAAGCAATGTGTAATTTCACGGTCCCACAAACAAATGTGACATAGGTTAGAAGTAGAAATAAGCTTTGCAAACATATCGCCATAACCATCCCAACCAAGACCACGTGACAACAAGTTGTTCGGCCCACAGTTACACCAATCACGAACATATCTTGTTATGAGTTCTCTCGCCGCCGGTTTACCCATCCATAAAGCGGTCTGAATAAGATGTCCAAACCCTTTTGCTTCGATTCGCCACCATTGCACAGAACGATCAAGCAATAAACATACCGTGCTGGTATGTTTCCTTTGCTTGCAGCATCTGCTAACTGTTTGAATTAGTCATGGGATTATTATCCGATCCGAATGATCTGAACTGTATCCGATCCAAAAATTCGGATACAGATCGGATACGGATATGACCAAATATCCGATCAGATACGGATATGACCAAATATCCGATCGAATATAGAATTTGATATCCATGGATATTGGATATTATCCGATCAGAATATCCATGAATATCTGAAACCAATTAAACCATATAAATATTATGGGTTGGTCTAGATTCAATTTGGGTTCGGTTTTAATTCAGTTTACAAAATGGATCTGGTTTAAATGAAATTAGAGTTTCGGGTCGGATTCAATTCAATTTAGGCTGGTTTATATTTAATTTGGGTTTGGTTTATATTAAATTCGCAAATTAGGGTCGATTTACATTCAATTTGGGTCGGTTTACATCTATGAATATACGAAACTTAAATTAATATAAATTAAAATAATAAATTAATATTATGTAAACTCATAATTGGATTACCTCAATAAATGTATATTTTTTTAGTTTATGATTTTATAATACAAACAAAAATATCAACATATAATTCCATTCAGTTCATAATTTGGGGTCAATTTATATTCAATTTTGGTTTTGGGTTCGGTTTACCTTCAATTTAGGCCGGTTTAGATTCAATTTGTGTTCGGCTTATCCGGAATTTTCAGATTTTTTCAGAGTTTTTGGATTATTTCGGTTATATTTTATTCAATTCGGTTCGGATATCCGATCCGTATCAGTTCCGTATCAGATCCGAATAAAATTTCGGATATTTTCGGATACGATAGTAATATCTGGTATCTGATCCGAACCGACGAGATCCGAACCGATATTGGTTCGGATCGCATATGGATCTTAAATCTCATATCCAAAAGATCCAAAATCTGAAATATTCGAACCGTATCCGATCTGATATCCGAAATCCCAGCCCTAATTTGAATCATCTTTTTCTTCTTTTATCACTGCTTTTTGGGGAGAAGTAGTTTGAAGTCTTATGCGGTACAAAGCTTCAACGTTTCCAGCCCTGTGAAATCTCCTAAGTCGCTTGGACAAATGGCGTAACGGTTTTCAATCCCACAGATTATAAGGGGGATCATAACGGGATCGAGAATAAGGGAGTTTAGCCATCGAACATCGCCTGAGAATGTATTTAGAGTTGGCATGTTTTGTAAAGGCTTTTGACACTCGTTCGAGACTTCTAATATCGGAGAACTGATTATCGGCAACACGAAGACAGATTTCTTGGAGAATATGGTCGGGTAGATTATTAAGAGAAACTCCTTCAGACAACATTTTGAAAGAATGTTTTCTGTTGTGGTGAAGATAGTGTAATGGAGGAAGTTAACAGAGAGAAGAAGAAAAAGAAGAAGAAGAAGTAGTTGGCTTAATGCTCATTTCATTGATATTTATTTTGATTTAAAGGGTGCGAGCGGAGTTTTGGTTGGTTGGTTAATTCAAATGGCGTAATGATGATACCCCATGGATATGACATCACGGCTTCATCGTCGAATACTCTTTTCCACTTTCAAAGGGTATTCGAGAATTTGAATGCTGATATGTCGTGTTTTTGACCTATTTTAGTATTAGTTTTTGCTTGTTTTCATTCGGTTTTAGCT
>OVAU01003787.1:0-10717 GCA_900406315.1 Biscutella laevigata subsp. laevigata | reverse complement strand
TGTATCTCTACAAGGCATCAAAGGTATGGATTCTAAAACTCTAGTTTTGGGGTTACTATTCACCAAATCTTGAAATCGAATTTTGCAAGCATTTAGGTTGTGATTAGTAATTATTGAGCTTAAAGAACCTTTGTAGTAATGATCCTTGTTGTTTCTCTTGATTGATAGGACCTGATTTTATCAAATTTGGAATTTCAAAGTTTATAGGTTCTTGATTATTCTTGAGAAATTTGTTGAGAAATTGTTTCATTCGGCATGCTAGTGTTGCTTTGCGCTAATTTGGATCCTTTGGTTTGAAACTACATTGATTTGGACTTTACACATCTCTTGATTATTGAATCTTGTAGAATATATCTTATGTGAAAAATTGTTGAGAATTGGGATTGAAATGAGAATTGAACCTTGTCTGGATAGCTTTAAACTGATAGTCTTGTTCTTGGTCTATATGCTTATTTGATCATGCCTTTCTTAAATCTATTTTGGCATTAGCATTTTGCTATTCGAGTTTAATGAATTCTTGTGTCTTGACTATTTTTTTTTTAGGTTATCATCATGTCAGCTCAAACATACTTGCCAAAGATAAAAGAATAGGGATTCTCTTCTGATGGAGCCTTTGATCCTACCGCTTAACTTTATGAAGGTCACTTCTCATCTTTGTACATAATNATTCGAGTTTAATGAATTCTTGTGTCTTGACTATTTTTTTTTTAGGTTATCATCATGTCAGCTCAAACATACTTGCCAAAGATAAAAGAATAGGGATTCTCTTCTGATGGAGCCTTTGATCCTACCGCTTAACTTTATGAAGGTCACTTCTCATCTTTGTACATAATTTTGCATTTAGCTTTCTTATTTTATTTTTGGTTTCTCCTCTAGCTTGATGTCTCACAGGGACTGTTCGATTTAAGCTTGGGGGAGGAACCACTTTCGTGCTAATCATTGTTTGTTCGTTTTGTTTTCTTTCCTTAAGTATCATGTGCATTGTTAATACTTATGCTTTTCAGAAAAAACCAAAAAAATCGAAAAATACCAAATACCAAAAAAAATTTGTGTTTTCATCCGGATTTTCCATTTAGAATTGCATTGCATTTAGACTAGTATTAAGTCTCATCTAGGTTTTATTCATTTCGTTTTTCAAAAAAGAATTTGGCAACCTTCACTCTAGATCATCGATTTTGACTCAAGTAGTCTCGAAAAGTCTTGAAGCTCATTTGCAATTGATCTTGATGTTTAAAAAGCTACGTCTGTAGTCCTTGAATCTTGCTAGTGTATGATTGCCTTCAATTTTAATTGAGTTTAAACCTGATGCATAATTAACATGATCATTTGTTTCACTTTGGTTTTCATGGCTTTTCTTGTTTCAGACGAGTTTTGGACACTTTAGACCCAAACACTTTTTGTCCAAACCCGGTCATTCTCCCTTTTAGAATGATTCCCCTCTCACCCTTTTCACACTTGGCCTAAACACTTGTGAGCTCTTTGATTGATTAAGTGAAAAGGTTTTGCAAAAAGTTCAAAGATTAGGAGCGCTAATTGATGACATCCATGCGGGTAGTTTAGGATGTTGGGAATGTGTCAAAAGAAAAGAAAGCTTGGGAAGCCTATGTATCGAATTGAATATCCAATAGGTAAAACAAGTTAGGATTTTGGGAGTGTTACTTGAAACTCGAAAAGAAAAAGAAAAGAAAAAGAAGAGAAAGTGAAAAAGAAAGGGTTGGGTAGAGAAAGGAAGAAAAACACCAAAGAAAGAAAGAAAAGGAGATGTGGATTATGAACCCAAATGATTAAGTAGAACTCTAGTTAAAGAAAGAAAAAAAAACTTCAAGGAAAAGATAAAAGAAAAGAAACGAAAAGAAAAAAAGAAAAAGAAAAAACCTTGGAGTATGAAAAAAGAAAAGAAAAAGAGTCTGGAAAGAAAAAGAATCCCTAAATCTCAAAGGAAAGAAATTGGTGAAAGAAAAAGATTCAAAGAGAGTAGAATTAGGTAGATTTAGAGTCTAAGTTTGGATGTTCATGGATGTTTGATATTCATCCCCAAAAAACTCTCTATCTTACTCGGTTTTGCTCTAACCTTTTCACTCCACGAGAGAAACCACGCTACGATCACCCTTCATGCCGTGATTGAAACTTTCTTTTTTGCATTGAAGCCCCCTTTCTACCAAACCAAATGAAAACCTTTGTGCTTACTTATGATCGTGTTCCACCCTCTCTATAAATTGAATGTAGGAAGACAAGATTAGCTAGTATAGAGGATAGACTTGGCACAGTTAAATAATAACAGCTTGAGATGTTGCTTTGAGTGATGAGATGAGTAGTTATGCTATGTCAAAAACGCTCTCGAAGACTTTAGGTTGCTATATTCTTGTTTTTCAAACCTCTTTCTCTTACTTGGATTTTGTTTTGCTTGAGGGCAAGCAAGGTTTAAGTTTGGGGGAGTTGATATATGTGATTTTTGGTGCCTTTTTACCCATCTTTTATGATCATTTTAGCATAGATTAAGATGCATTTAGAGTTCTTTAGGATTGCATTTGCATTGCATTTGCATTGCATTTCATGTGTTTAGGTGTTGAAGAAGACTTGTAGAAGAAACGAGATCGTTTCAGGTAAAAAAGGATGCAAAAAGAGCAATTGTGCAGAAAGTCAACGTACAAAGTTGACCAGACCAGTCAACATCGACCAGACCAGAGTCAACATCGGACTGGCTTGACCGATGCTGGTCAAAATCGACCAAGCCCAAGTCAACATCGATCAAGCTTGCCAGATGTTGCCCAAACAGCTTTGGAAAGTCAACTGTTCTTTGCCAGAGTTGACCATCTCGATTTTTACCCTAATTGGACTCCTATAAATACTCTCTTAGCTCATAAACTAGAAGAGCCTTCTTTTTGGCCTCCTTCATTTCTCTCTTGTTCTAGTTTATTTTAGATCTTGTAATGCCATTTCTTTGAGATTCAAAGGTTTAATCTATTTTTATGCTATTTGTTCTTCTTGATCTTGTTATTTTGTTTTGAATCCATCAATCTTCTTATCCCCTTCATGCTCATCTCTTATCATGATGGAATCCATGATCTTTTCCATAGATCTTGGGGTTCCTGAAATGATGTGTGAGTAATCATCCTCTGGGTGATTATCTGAGCAAGATCAGGGTGATAGATCTTCAGATCTGGTGTTTGGGGCTTAGAACCACAAATACCTTATGCAATATGGTGCTCTTAAGGCTAGACTGAGTTTGACAAACTTAAATGTAGATTTAAAGAAGGCTTCTAAACCCGAAAGGATTAGTTAGGGTTTAGTTCATGCCTGCTGCAATTCTAAAATGCNNTGTTTTAGGATGGTCTTATGGGAAGTTATTGTTGCTTCTGGGTTCTCTAAGCATGCGGACGCGAGAGCGCGGTGTTAGAGTAACCTAGAGAGAGCGGCTGAATCCATTTCAGATTTCCCTAGACCTAAGTTGACCTGAATAGATAAAATCAAACACCTAGATCTAAGATTTATCATCTGAAATCGACTGCCTAGATAATTACCCAATTTTTTTAAGTTTATGGATCTAGGGTTGATGATGGTTTAGATCTATTACTTTTGATGTTTTGTGTTTATTCTTTCATATATCTTCACTTGATTGGTGTGTTTAATTCTAGTTGGGACTTAGCTAATCTCAGCTTGATCTTAGGTAGATTATCATCTCGAGAGGTTCTTGATAAAATGCTTGAATGAACTGATCTTGTGCTAAATAGATTCTAATTGACACGAGAGTGCTTTAGGGTTGTTTAGTAGTTGCATAGACTAGATTCTCTAGAGTTCTAGTGTTTTGTTAATCACTCCCGGATTGGTTCGACATTTTAAACCCTCTATAATAAATTTGATTCATAAGTAGTGAAAAAACTACTTATCACATCATCCAACCATCTGTCAAGACTTCATCTCATTCCATTAGACTAAACTCGATGTTTCCCATCTCTCTCTCGACTGTTCCTTACCATTTCCATTAAGATCCATGCTTGAAACAGAGCATTTGGAGACGATTAGGCCAGAGAAACTCGAAAGTTTCTCTTTGTACGACCGCATGACGTAGCTACGACCGTACGCAGAGGCTTCATCTCTACTCCTCCGACCGTTTCACCTTCTTTTCGACATCCCTCTCGACTACATCTCCTTATTTCCCCTGGAAACCAAGCACACGAAGTTTCAGCTCCATCCAAGGCGATTACGCTGTGGGACTTGAGTTCATTTACCTTAGTACGACCGGCGTATCCATACACGGCCGTATCCGACAACCTCATTTTCACTCCATCAGCCTGATCTCTCTTTCCCTTGAATCTCTTTCGACTATTTCTCTTATTTTACTTTGTTTTGGAAGTCTGACGAGTTTCATCTCATTTTCCCACATGATTTTAGGGAAGTCACTTCTTGGCCACCCTCTCCGGCCGGCGTAAGGCAACTCGAGTTGTTAAGGTGTTCGATCTTCAACTGGGCGTGTATTACACATGTGCGCATGGAGAATGGGAAAAAGAGAGAGAATTTAGGGTTTTGTAAAATGAAACTTAGTGTGATGTCATCCAAAAACGAAAGCGAAGCTGAAGCGAGAAGTTAAGCTTCCCATTTCTTCAAATCTTTGGTCCAACCAAACTCTCTCGCTTGACTTCATGTTTTTCTACTCAACTCCTTAAATAACAGTTTTTTTTTGTGGATTTTGGTGAATTTTTTATAAGTGGTTGACAAATTGTTTACGAAGTCTTGATCTTTTTCATTTCTCTTTGCGGGAGAGTCCTCTAGTGGTCCAAGAACAATTCACTCCAAAGCCACCCTATTTGGTGGGCCAAATCTTATGTAGGTCGGGCTTTGTTGCTGCGATGATAGGTCTGCGACTTAAGTAAGCTAACTTGGGCCATTGTAGTTGAATTATGCATTATTGGTGGCCTTGAAAATCTAACTCAAAAGGATAAACGTCCATAATGTGCTTGCATCATGTTCTTGTTGGGAAGATGCTTGAACAATTCAATCTCTACCGGTATGAGATTGGTGCTTTCGAAAATGTTCGCTAGAAATGAGAGAACTCCTAGAATAGTGCTACAAATTGAATGAGGCAAAATTCTGTAGAAATAGACTTCTCTGGATTTGATTTAAGTCTAGCCTTGCATCGTGGTCGTGCTTGGTTATGAACTTAAGGATTTTATAATTCGAGATCGGTTTTGACCGTTTTAGCGCATTTTCATCATTTATGCTTCCTTTGCTAAAAAACCTATAAACTCATGAAAACCTCTAAGAAATTCAACATTAAGTCAATAATAACACCAAAACCATCAATACTATAGACTAGATGCGGGTGAATTATACTTTCATCACCTTACCTAATAACCTCCATCAATCCCTCATTCTCTAACCATCTTTTAACAACTCTGAATTGTCTCTAGCATTTATACCTGAAATATTTGGCTATGATTCGAGCCAATCATAGCCAAGTTTTCCACCCATGATTGAGGGAATAGTGTAAGTCTTCATTAGCTAGTGCTCTGTCTAGTCTGTATCTACCTATCCAAGTGGTTATTTGCCCTCACCATGAAATTACATAACAATTACTCGGGAAGGAGGCATATTATCTTATTTGACCACCATTAATTCATGGTTTCTGTAATCTCGTTGAAGTCGCCAATAAAAAACCATAACTCTTGCCGAATTATTCTTATCCTCGTGATTCGTTCTGAAACTAGTTCTTTGGTTATGTGATTCAATTCTCTATATACAAATGATAGGTAGATTTTTGTTCCCTTTACTCTTGTTTCGATATCCATTATTCTATCGCTTGTCTGCTCTATACTTACCTTTCACTTTTTGTTGTACATGAGGGCTAGATTCTAAGCCCATTTGGTTCCACCATAATTAACCCCTTCATTCCTATATGATTTGTATTCTCCGGAAAAATTTCTTGTCCTATTTTGTTTCCGATAAGAACAAGAAGATTGGTTTATGTTGTTTTTTGCATGTTCCAGAGATACCGGATAAGGCCTAATTTTAGGGATATGTGACTTACTTTTTGGCGTGTTAACAACCCCTTATCGAGTTTTTTTAGGGGTATGTTGGCTTCTATTTGGTTTTCATAGGTTTGGGTTGACATTTGAAGAAAGGAAACTTTTATACGTGATTTCGAGAAGATTTGAAGAATTCTTGATCCATCAAACTTGTGATTGCTCGATCCTCATCTTGGTAAGACCTGCTAGGATCAATCAAACCCTCGAAGGATCGATCGAACCTTTTTTCACGACTTTTCAGATCGATCGATACGAGATCGACATCGACATCGACACGAAACTTCAGTTTGATACTTGTCTTATGAGGTTCTTTCAAGTGCATGAGCATTCGACACCCCAAGAGCAAAGGGACATACAATTTATTGGCTTTGGAGAACTCGCTAATAAAGATATACAGAAGGGAAACAGACTCAAATCGAGATGTCTAACGAAGATACAGTTTTCAACTTCCTCTGATAAAGAACCCTCAAGGAGAGGATAAGTAATTAGTAGGAGGCTTCATTGCACTTGCTGGGGTCGGGAACCACCACAAGTCAGTTGCAGTGTAGGCGAATGCCATGAGGGTCAGTCTACGTCACAACGACACCCCCATTTCCCACTTTATTATTGGAGAGACTTCGAGATTACGACTGGTCAACTTGGTGCAACATAACCAATTTCATGGGTTACCTTCTTAAAACCCAATACAACATATCTCCAGATTTGATTCAATATGTAAAACTACCATGCCAAATGAAGTACCAGAAGATGCCTTGAAGTGCAGGTTATTTGAGTTCTCTCTCGCAGATAAGGCTCACAACTGGTTTCCGCTATTGCCTCAAGGCTCTATTGGGAGCTGGGAAGAGGACAAGGTTGCTTTCCTAGGCTAGGTTTTCACCAAGGCTAGATCAATCCAACTTTAATCACATTATTTCAGAGACCTTCCATAAAGCTCTGGAACACTACAAGTAATATGTTGCAGACTACCCTCACCATGGTAATCCAGAAGTATCATTTCTTAATATTTTTTATAATGGTGTTGCTAAAATGTACCAAATTGGACACTATCAACAATGGAGAGTTGAGGAAGCTCACCAATCGATCAAAAACATAGTTGCAAGCAGTGTTAACATGCGTTCAAACAATGACAAAGGAACAACTTGTTCAAGACCTCATTCCAAAGAGATCGAGAAGCTTAAGGCTCAAGTTGCTCAACTAATGAAAAAGTATAAAAAAGGATTCCACTTCATCGATGACCAACAAGAGGTGCAACAGATGATGGAGAACTCTAGGTGGATGTAGACTACATTATAAATAAAGGGAATATCCAGAATATAGGTTTCAACCAGAACTACATGAACCACTCATACATGTCATAAATAAGCATCAATGTTGAGAATCCCTAAGATCAACACTACCCACCTCAGAACAACCAATAAGATAACCAACAAAATCAATTTAGAGGTGAAGCTTTTGGTTATGATGCAAGTACCTTTGGTCAGAACCTGATGTGTTCTGTTTTTAGGGGTTTATGACTTTCTTTTTGGCATACTTACAACCCCTCATTGAGTCCATAAATGGTTTCTCGTGATCTTTGGGCTTATATTTGGTTTCTATATGTTTTAGGATGATATCTGAATAAAGAAAGCTTTTGGACAAGATTTTGTGAAGAATTGAAGAAATCTGGATCCGTCGAATTTTGGATCGATCAAACGTCACCTAAGTTTGATCGATTCTCACAAGATATTTTAGGTCGTTCCACAAAATCCGAGATCGATTGAAGACGTGGAGTCGGGATCGGTCGAACCCTCCTAGGATCAATCGAACCCTCCTAGGATCGATCGAACCCTCCTAGCACTACAAGAAAACACGTGATAAGCGATTGCGCCGGGAGTCGCTTTGTGGTCGGTAAATGACCTAGAGCGACTACAGAGCGACCAAATTTTGTGGTCGCTTAATTCTGGTCGCTAAATTACGTGGTCGTCTAACAGTCGCTGATGAACGACTACGAGGGGACGTGCTGACGTGGTCGTTGATGAGCGACTATTTATAGCGACTGCATTGGCGGTCTTGAGAAACGACTGGCCAACGTAGTCGTTGAATGTAGTCGCTTATATAAGCGACCACGTTGTAGTCGCTCACATAAGCGACCACGTTGTAGTTGCTCACGTAAGCGACCACAGCGTCGTCGCTCCCCAAAGCGACCACGGTAGTAGTTGCTCATAGAGGCGACTACTTTGTAGACGCACATGTCGTCGCTTAGCCGTAGTCATTCCGTTGTCGTTTATCTGTAATCTCCGTGGAGTCGCTCTTCGCCGTAGTCGCTCATGTCGTCGCTGCAATATGTAGTCGCTATATAGTCGCGTATAATTTAACAAACTAAATTAATTATTAAATTAAATAAATTTATTTTATAATCTATAAATTAATTATTGATTAAAAATATAATTTTTAAAATTATGAAAATAAAAATAAAATATGATTAAAAATTTAAAATGTTTTGCAAAATAAAAAAACACAATTGTTTTAATGTAAAAAAAGCAAAATAAAACTACGGCGGCGTGGTCTGGGGATCGTCATCGGTATCGTCTTGGAGGTCGGCTGTCTGGAACGCGGAGTTCCTGTCCGTCCAGGTTCTTCCGCCTCAATAGAGCCATGACCGCCTCCAGCTGTGCATCTCGTTGTGCGTTCCGAGCTTCTTGTTGTTCCTTCCAAGCTTCTTGATCCGCAATCCTCTTCTTGGACGCTTGAAGCTCTTCCCGGAGCAACTGGAATTCCACAGTCAAAGACAAGGAACTGGAACCGCTCGTGCGGTCTTTGCCCATGGACCGGCTAAGACTGCCAACCCCGAAATGGCGACCCCGCGCGTCCTCAAAAGCAGACTAAACCAAAATTAAATGTAATTAGAATCAAAATACATTAAAAAAAAAGTAAGAAAAGTAATTTAAATTTTGGTTATAACATATACCTCGAGGAACAAAGCGTTCCTTTGTTCGGGGGTAAGCTCGGGAGGGTAAGATGTGCCATTCGACGCCTGCTCGGGATCCAACTGCGACACCCTCTCTTGGAACTTCTGAGTGAAGTTCTCGCTGACTTTCCTGGCCTTGGCATCCACGAAAGTCCCATCCACCCTAGTATGCGTCCTGTGGAATACCTCGTCATAGGTGGCCTGTCTGCCTAATTCCTGCGTCTAGAAGAGAAAATTTATAAATTAGTTTAGAAATTTGTAATTATATAAATAACTTAAAGACTTAAATTACTTACCATTTCCCTCTGAATGCGGGAATACGATTTCTGGCGGCTGAGATGTTTGTGGACACCGAAGCCCTCACGATACGAGTTCCGAGAGACGGAAGCATTCGTGCTCCTCCCTGGACTCATTCGTGTTCCAGATGGCCCACAACTGCATCCAAATGTCTTCAATAATCCACAGGGAACGCTTTCCCGATCGCTTCACCCGGCAGACATTGTCTTTCAGACGGCGCTTGATGACCTTGTCGAACTCCTCACGCACTAAATCGGTAATAGTCGGGGTCCAGTTATACTTATGCTACACAGAAAAAATAATTAAGTTAGAAACGATAAAAATAAAATGTATAAGTAATTTATTTAAATAAAATATGACTTACCGCGAAGGAGTGGAAGTAGCGATCACGAACACGGGGAGGCACGACGGACCAACTGGTGTACGGACCGTCAAACTTGTCCATGAATACCCTCGTGATGGCAGGAACGATAGTGTTATCGTTCTGATCGAACCTTCAAAAAAATTTCAAACATATAAAATTCCTAAAAACATTCGAAAACTATCTAAATATTCTAAAATATTTCTAAATATTCCTAAACGAGTCTAAAAATATAATTTAATTATAAATTATTTACCAGAGGGCGGCATTGATCGTTTCCGGATCAAGCTACGGTAAGTTCTGCCGGCCCTCCATCCGAAGCAGAACGTCCAACGGGATGGCCGGCTCTTCCACGGCAGGCGAAAGAATGCCAGCGGAGGCAGCGGCCTCGGGATGTCCCTCGGGAACTCGCTGCGACGTCGGAGTCCCTAGATTGGGCATGTAGTGCATGACCGAGGAGGTTCCGGGCCACGGATTGAACCCGGACTGCGGGGTTCCGGGATGTGGGCCCGAGAATAGCTGCGTAAGGATGAGACGCCGCGGCCTCAGATCTGGTTGCCCGGGGCCGGAGGGAACTGAATATGGGGAAAGATTATTTGAATTCGGGACATATGTGTATCCCGGACCCAAATTCCACGAGGATGGTCGCCTAGAGGATGAGCCTGAACATCCAGACATAGTTTTCTTGATTTTCCAGAGAGGTTTTGAGAGGTTTTGAGAGGTTGTGAGAGGTGTTTGCGGCGGAGGAGGAAGAAATAGTGTCAAAAAACGATTCCGATGGAGCGACTACAAGAGTCGTCGCTTGATAATCGCTCTTTTGTCCTGTAGTCGCCTTGTGGTCGCTTATAAGCGACCACATGGTGACTACCTAGGTTTCCGAAACCGTTTAATTGAAGTTGTTGTCGTTTCGTAGTCGCTCAGAGCGACTACCGAGCGACTACATTTACAGTTTACGAGCTATGAGGAAGTGAAAGGAATCGAACGTTGTTGTAGTCGTTCTGTGGTCGCTTATGAGCGACCACGTAACGACTACAATAATGGCCATACGAGTCAGGATCAAATCTTCCTTAGCCCTAGACTCGATTTGTC